>QUSF01000038.1:5592509-5669596 GCA_003676055.1 Chloebia gouldiae
CTTCCTTCCTTCCTTCCTTCCTTCCTTCCTTCCTTCCTTCCTTCCTTTCTCTCCTTCAAGCCTTCCCAGTATTTCAATACACCTCAGGTTTTAAAAACCTAACCCCTAGCAATTCCCCATTATTAACATATGAGGGCTAGAATTCTTTTGGCTAAAACTAAGTTTTAGTGAGCAGCTTTTTAAGGACTGGTATCCAGAAACTCCCAGTGACTTCACGGGAGCTCCATTTTGGATGGATAGCAATTTGTAAGAAGCCACAAAATGAGAAGAGCAGAATAAAACCAAGAGATGGAGACAGGGAGGAAACAGCAGAAAGAAATAGACGTAGGAGGTGGGAAAAAGTTCATATTTGGTGCAGCATCCAATTTTTCTGAAGTGAGATTAAACCTATAAATCCCAATACTCTATTTTTTCCTGTGTAAAAAAAAATTTCTTGAGAGCAATTGAAACCTGCTGAGAAAATGTGTTTTTCTTCTCTTGTATTTGCAGTATATCAGAATACAAGGCTACCATTTAGATCAAGAGGTAAAACAAATGGGAACGTATTCCCTCTGTGGGCCATATGGGATCCCCCTGGCAGGACAGGGGCCAGTGGCATGCTGCAGGACTGGCTCCCCACTGCCACCCAGCACTGGGCTTGATTGGGTTGTCCCCACATGCCTGTGGGAAAAAAAAAACTACAAAATCTGCATTGGCAGTGATGCCATAGGCATTGTCCATCACCTCATCAAATGCAATTAATTTCTTCATAAAACCCATAAACAAAGGTACAGATGACATAAGATACATTATCCAGTATATATATTTAGTTTATCACAATCTAAACAGGATTATTAACAAAGGGTGAAGACACATTGATGCCTTAAGATTTTAGCTTTTATATCTTTCAAAACTTATACTGCATTAGTGCAAAGGTCTAAACTCCATATAAAGTGTAGTTTAACTGTCTTCATGTTTTGGTCAGACAAAACAATCTCTGTAGGCCTGAGATCCAAGGACAGAGCACAGCCTCAGGCCCTGAAAAGTATAAACAAAAGTGAATTGTGGGGAGTGAGCTGGGGGAATATGGCTTCATTACCTGAACCTGTAATTGGAGGATTAACCCCTGATATGCAAATAGACCAAACTTATGCTGTCTGAAAAACTTGCGACCATTGTCCATCTTGGCCGTAGCCTCTGCAGTGCTTTTACACTGCCCAAGGTGTATCTATTGAAGGCCTTTAATAAATACCTACTTTATTCTATTAACTCTGTCTAGCCTCTGTTCTAGGTAGCCACTCCAAGGCATCAACATCAGCAAAAAGGACATGATGTATTTGGCCAATAAGAATAAAGTCTACTGCAAGACTGCCCCTAGATAACAGAATGAGACAAGACTGAAATGAATTGAGAATGGGAGAGATGAAACCAGAGATTTGTAGCTAAAGATTTTAAACTACATTTGTTTCTCAATTCCCTATATTATCATACACAGCAGGTATCTTAAATAATTCATACAAGCTGGCAGTTCACTCACCCTCTTTACCAAAAAAATGAAACACAAGTTAATACTATGTTTTAGATTTCAATGCTTTGTCTGTACTCCTTACAAATTCTTCTAGTGATGCTGAAGGTTCACTGTGCTCTGGGAAGGAATGCCAAATGCCATCTAATGAGGAGGATAACCACTGGAAAAGACGAGCTGAGAGGTACAACTCATCCCCTGACAAGGCAGGGAGCACATGAGGAATGTGCTGATCAAGCACAACTGTACCTAATCTGTTGGAGGGGTTCCTTTTGAAGAGAGCTCGCAGCAGGCTCTGGGCTTCTATGCTCAAAAACTGCGGCATTCCCAGCTTGGCTCTGAAAGAACACAACACTTGGAAAGAAAATAGATTTTTCAAGCTTTTTTTCCATCCCACTGTAGCGGAAACAGCGGAACTGTAGTAGTCATGACAGGCAGACACATGAAATCTGTGACGAAAGCAGAGTGAAAAGCTGATCTTATTCTGCTGATCTTAAGGGAGGTTTTACCACTAACTTCACTAGAGGCAGAACAGATCTAATGAATCTCATAAGATTTTTGCAACCTTAATAGGTAATTTTTCTTTTATTTCACTTTTTTAGTTTGCTGGAATAAATTTGGCAATCAAGAGAAATTTAAACAATCAAACTTAATGAAAAAAATGTATACGAAACTTCATATGTTTAAACAGAATAAAGCTTTTCTCTTGGCCATTCACCACTACATAAAAATGCACTAGAAAGAAAAGCTAAGCTTCAAATACTTTTGTCTGCATTTAACATTAAATGAATGGGACATGGCAAAGGAAAAGATTTGAAACTTGGCAACAACAAAATATAAGATGTTCTACAGAAATCTGACTGTCCCACATTTTGTGGATACTGACATTATCACAAAAAGTACAATAAATTTATTTTGTAAGGTCCTCTCAGTAATTCACTTCCTACTCCAGCACCTGTTTAGTCTGAAGGCAATTTCAGACTTAAACACAGGCATCAGTTATGTGTGTCTTATTAAATTCACACTTTGCATGGCTTTGGAAAGTTCATTATGAACATCATTATTCTCTACTCATCAAACACTTGGGCCCTATGGAGTCTCCAGAGGGTACAGTTAACTCACAGTTAGAAGAATTAAAGCAGTTTTGATACTCACTTGAGAATGAGTGCCATTGTCTCCTTTCTGTCTTTTCCCTGGAAGGGTAATGATCCCGTCAGCATCTCAAACTGTGGAGTAGCAACAAAATGGTAAATCAAACGTGCCTTGGAATGGTCTGAATAGATGACACATCCATCTTCTATTTCCAACACAACAGAAAACTAGAGGGAAAGAAATGATCCAACAAGCTGTGCTTCAGAAAAAAATGGCCCAGCACATCTGGATGACTGTTCCATTCCAGAGATGTGTTACAAACTGTTTACAGAGATATTTGTTGTCAAGTTTTGGTATATTTGGGAAGAAGTGACACATACGGCGCTTCCTCCAGCACCTATTGTTTTATGATCAGTGCTGACAAATAGGTATTTGGCTAGAGGGACCCTTTTTCTGCATGGATATGGCTCTTAGGTGTTTGGAATGGTCTACCATGCCAGGAAAATAGATTTGACATGCCACTCCCCACCTTTTTAGGTTGAATCAAACCTCCTCTTTGATTGTGTATTTGCAACACTTAGGGATGTCTCTCCGATATTTTGCCGGAGAAACAAGACTAAACCCCACATTATCAAGGCTTTTGGGTGTGCCTTTTCTCTCCTGCTTTGGTTCTTCTGTCTGTACTCAGTGATGAATCTCATAAGTGTCACATTTAACTGAACCCAAATCTCAAAGCAAAACTCAACAGTCATCATCAATTATTTGCCTAAGTCAAGTGTTGAAACATCAATCAGTTATGGTTCCTTGGAGACAGATTTGTGCTTTCAGTAAATTTGACAGGAATTTCACATCTGAAAGAAGTGAAAAAAAAAGAAGCCGAAGAAGCTTGCCTAACTTGGATTCAACACCAGGTCTTTCACACAGCTCTCACCATTGTGTTTTATGGAGTGGCAGCTGCTTGCTCTAAGGGAAGCTGAAGGCTGTGCATCACTAAATATAAAGATTTCAAGAACATAATTCAGCTTGGACACAAAGTAAAACTATGTCCATTGAGGGTAGGGTGAACTGTTACTTGTTTGTGTCTGTCACTCAGGCTTTGAATCTCTTCTACTATAGTAAGCTAATTAATTACTGTAATTAATTAATCAAATAATTAATACTCATTGCTATAAGTAAATACTTGCTAAGGCAGGAAGGATTCTTCAAGTCTTATAGCTTTTGTACCTTATCCCACAAGAAACCACAGTGGTCCCAGAAAGCACATTTGTGCTAAGAAGGATTCTTTCATTACCAAAATTTGTGTCAGACTGCGCCACAGCCTGACCCTTCCTCTTGCCCAGATTACATACAGCTATACCAGAAGAAAAATGTAAAAACAAAAGAAAACTGATGGTGAACCTGTGATGCAAATTTTGGGAGAAGAGCAGAGGAGATGTTTAGAAGCCAGATAACTAATTGAATATAGTTAATTTCAGGATTAATCTTCATTAGTAACAAAGTACCTCAAAGCACTAAAATGCATAGTAGAAACAGAAATAAAAAACACTTAAAAATTTATATGGCTGCCAAATATAAACAAGATTTGGATAAAACAAATTTATTAAATAAATGTATTCTGCTTGTGTTGGGAGAGGTAAGAAAAGAGTTGCCTCATAGACCTGGAGAAAAGCAGCCAATTTTCTGCAAAGAAACATAATGGGGGAGAATTTTTAAACCTGTCTAGATGACGCTGGAGCTTAAATACCATTTAAAAAGTAATTCTGACTTATTAAAGCCTTAGTCCTTATAAAAGGGTTCAGATATACTGGGAATGAAGGGCAGAGAACATTGCTTCCCAGGGCAGCAGCAGAAATGGTACAGATTGTACCAAACCCTCCTCGTGATTTCTAGAGCGTTTATGCTTATGAGAAGTACCTAATGTTCACTTACTCTAGCTCACATTACATTGTTATTATAATAAATCTAATTTAGTGGCACCAACAATGGCTTATATATCTTATTTATACTGGGATAAATGGACTTGACACTGCTGATGCAGATGATACAGATACAAAAAACTCCTTGGTCAGTAACTGTGTGGGAAAAGACTGTAGTTCTCACCCACCCCAATATCCCAGGAATACATGCAAATCCACCGTGACTGCAAGGGACAGAAACAAGAAAGAAGGAACTTGGAAGAAACTTAAGTTTCAGGAGGGAGCAGGGGGAACAACTGCTCTGGAGGCTGCAGGAAACATTTACTGTGCTGCTGTAAAGGCCAGCACTTTGTTACCACATCTCCAATTGTGCAAGCCTAATACTGAGATTAATTCAAGTCTGGAAGAAATGCAGTTAACATCAATATTTAAAGTGAAAGGCAGCCATGTAAGTTAAGTGTACCAGAGCTTTTTACTTCAATGAACTTAGCTAAGCAGCATCTGGAAGAAAGCATTTGTTTCTCAATTGCAGTCCTGACTAAATCTGTTGACTCAAATGAAAGAACAAGACTGAAAAAAAAATTGAAATTTTTAAAGTTATCATTCCAGTGCACAGTGACCTGTCTTCCTGCTTATTGTTTCAAGAAGTCAAAAATCTAAAAATGAAAACAGAAGTGAGAACATGCTGCTTACGCTCTTGCACATAAATACAGAGCTGTATGGGTCACAGCAGGTTGACAAGAAGCTGAGACTAGGGGTTAATGAACTCTGCAGTATTTTTGTCTATTAAAACAGTCCCTGTAGTTTTGCTGGGGGATTCAATTTTCATTTTCTCTACTTCTCCATCTGTAGAAACCTTCTGTTTGCTCCTTCCTTCCCAACGATTCACTTCTCAGGTGTTTTGGAGGGCCATCTTCTGTTAGAATTCTGAAGGCTGCACCTCCCTCTAACCTTGACTTCCTTTCTGTACCAAAGAAAGTGCAAGAAAGGCAAATATTCTGTGTTCCAGTTCAGCTGCCTATTTAGAGAGCCACAGAATTAGGCTTAATGGGCCTCTGGAGTCACTTAATCCCTGCTGAGGTCTCAATATACTATGCAGTGTTCCCTTTCTCTAGTTTTCAGGGCAGTCTCCAATTTCAGTAGGCAAAGATGAGCACCTCCCAGAAGATATAGGTGTGGGAAAACCTTGAAAAAGAGTGCCACATTTCCTGAGGAAATTCAGGATTCAAGAAGTGACCCAGGAAGGTTATTGGAGAAGATAATGAGTGAGAAAAAAATCCTCAGCCTGGCTAACTGTCCTATGAATCTCCCTAATGGATGGAAGGAAAGCAGGTTGTGCTAACTACTTCAGCTCAAGTCTGATGAAGTATCGTGAGCATAGGATAAAACTCAGAGTTACAAAGAAACTTGAAACCATTCAGATTTAGAAAACAGAGAGAGACACTCTCATCAGAATGGCCAGGTTGTCCTCTCAACACTTCCAGTAATTTTCCAGATATCTGAGAACTCCTCAAGCACCCAGTTTAATACTTGCAAAATGCATTAAATATTTTTCATTATCTGTGTGTGTGAATCATAATTAATTAGTGTTCACAAAGGATTGAAAGCCTTAAAACAGCAACAAGCATAGGCATTCAAAATAATGTTCATGAAGACCATCTCTTGCACTGGGAATAAAAAAACGTGTAATAATGGGATTTTGTAAAAGAAGATTGATACTTTGATGTTTTGCATTGATTTTTCCAATGCCAAAAAATTAGTAGAGACCTGAATACTTTGGATAGCAAAGGGACATTTTCTTTTCTTGTGAAGACTTAATTACTTGCTGACACATACGAACACATTTTTTCTTGTTTGGAACTGCTACCAAGTCATCACAGCCATTTCTGTAATTATATTCCCCTCTCTGCTCACATGACTCTCAAAGGTGTACAGTGTTTTTTTCCTGAACTGAAAGAGATACAACTTTCCTAAGGTCTGTGACCCTGTAAGTCATCTGGTAGGAAGAACTACAAAAGCACTGCTTTGTGAGACCTTCCAAGAGGTTTGTACATGTCAGATCAGGCAGACCAGTTTATCTGGGCTTCAGAGATGGCAGTGTGAGCATCAAAACTCTTGCAGTGGAGCTTAAAAGATATTTCATACCCAATTTTTTAACAATGTAGGTCAAACACTTGTACATGAAGATCACTTGATACAAAGCTTTTGCAGAGTATATCCTATCCAAAACCTCCAATGCAATGAGTAAGATACAGAAAGGTAGAAAAGGAAAACTGTCTGGTCATGATAAAATAAATTCACATAAATTCACCAGCAGAAATTATAGAAGTGTTTCAGCAGTCATTACCACATAAGTAATGAGAAGCAGGGACTGTCTCCTGGAATGTGGGAAGGGGCGAATTTAAAAATTTGTGTAACTGTACCTGCTGACATACAGTAAGCTGCCATAAAACAATTCAAATATACTGAGCAGCAAACAAACAGAGCAGGTAACAGTTTCAATTGTGTGGCCTGTGTCAAAGACCTGGCAGTAAATGAAGTTCTATTGTTGTTGACAACTGTTGAAATTTTACTGTTGTTGACAGTTAGTGTTGTTGGCAGGTGAATAATAATTCTTGAAATAATGAATAACACAATTAATAAATAGGACCAGAACTTGGTTATTTTCAGACAAGTTTGTTTTGCTATTAATAATCACAACATGCCACATTTAAGGCGTGTGTAAGGATCATTCAGTTTGATTCTAGTCTGTGCCCTGTCAATGTGGGTTGGCAAGAAGTTGCCAGCACAAGCTGACTCCTCATGCTGAAGCAGCAATCCCTCTTCACAGAACAGAACAGACAAGTGAGTGTTTGGTTGCTCTGATGATGAGGAAGATACAGGCCATGCTGTAACTATCAGACTAATATGTTCCCTTTTTTGGTAGGAATTTTAGATATGAAAATTGCACTGTCGCATGCACTTCTTTTGAATCTATGCGTATTTCATCAACTGGCATATTTTCTTCCTTTATTTTACATTATACTGCAAAGTGCTTAGGAAAAAAATGCTAATAAATCATTTGAATAGCATTTATTATCTTAAGTTTTTCAGACTGACAAAACCAGCTTCCATAATAGAACACATATGTGACAGAACAAGGAAAACAAGAAGAAAAGAGCAGAGTGAAAGACAGCATCAGAAAATCCTCCCAGACATTTAATGTGTGGAAATATATGTTTTTTAGTCCCAAACAGCTAAATGTTGAAAAGGAAAAAAGGTTGAACAGATTGACATATTTTTGTCTAATATACCTAGTATACCTAGTAACACTTAAAGGCTTAATACATTAGCTTGGAGTTAAAAGGGTTTTACTTTCTTTAATTAATCTCCTTTTATAGGGTTCTTATCTTTTCTAATTCTATTATGCTGAATCCTTAGGGGAGAGTTGAAAAGAGCAATGGAAAGAAAAAAAAAAAAAAGCCTAGCAAAACCCAGGGAGGAAGCAATACAGTTTATTAAGAATTTATTAGCTGGTGAAAGAACAATCTATACACCATATGCACCATCTTTTAATGGGAGACAAAGAGTGAGAAGACTCAGCTATTCACCAAAAATAAATATATAATAAAAAAGTTAAAGGGTAAGGATAGATTTAATGTATGAGACATACCCTATTGATTTTTGTGAATAAATCTACATGGTTCAGAAGTGCTGAGCATCCCCAAATGGATTTGTGGCCACAGGAGATAAGGATATTCCATTCCTTTTATAATTCAGGCAGTAATTACAATATTTATGTAGATTAACTGCTTCCAAACTGCTAGATAAGTAATGTAGGTCCTCCCCAACCCAAATTCTCACTGTTTTTCACATTGCTTCCTATGCTTCCTCTGGTGGCATCAGTTATCCACTTCAGGTGAACAAAATTTTAAAATATTCCATGGATTTTGTAATGTAGTGTAATATATAGCTACCAAAAATGGCTTCCATTCCACAGGAAACGGTGCAGTATTGGAAGAGCACATTGCTATGCTAATTTCTGATTCTGCCCTGGTTCTGCTGTGAGCCACAGCTGCCTGGGGATGGCCATGCCCTGAGCACAGGGTAGATCCGCAGGCTGCACACCTCAGTAGAGAGCAGCACCAGCTCTGCTACACAAACATATCCCTGTGAGAGCAGCAAGTGCTTGGTGTCTGGGCTCAAGGGACAGCTTGATCAAACAATGCTTCTAAAAACTTAGTGTTCATGCAGCTTTAAAAATAATCAGCATCACAAACCAACTTCTTGATCTTTTCTTCATCCACCTCAGCAACAATAGCACACAGGCTGAAGAGGCTGAAGGAGTGCAGTGCTGAGGGGACAGGTTAGCATCTGAACACATAATTTTAAATGGCTGGCTTAAGGAGAGTGCAGTACCTCTCTGAAAAACCTCACTGACATTACAATTTTTATCTGTGGGATCTGATCCCTCCCACAGCCACCCCTTCAGCACAATTTCTGCATTACCATGAGCACGCCAAAGGACCACCAGTCGGCACTCTGTGTGTGCCCTCGCCGGTTGACTACCTCTGGGGCCATGTACTCTATTGTCCCGCAGAATGAGTACGCTCTCTTGTCATGGTCGATGGCTTCTTTACTCAGACCAAAATCTACATAAATTGAAGTAGAACAGGACTTGTCAGATCTCTAAAAATTATCTTTGCTCGCTTAAATTGTTTGAACAGAACATGCCAACCAGCTGGTGAAGTGCCCTTCTGTCCCTGTGCAGAAAGAAGCCACAGACCTGTGTGTGCTGGAGCCAGGCCTATGTGGAGTGCCTGGCACTTCTTAATACACCCTGAAAACAGGCATATCATTTTCCCTGCTCAGAATGAGGTTCTGGCTCAAGGCAGAAGGGAGGTTAAATAAGCAATATATAAAGTTCAGGTTTGGTAAAGGCAACATTAATGAGGATTCTTGTGCAGCTGTATTCCAAATTATTAGGAATAATAATCCCAGATTATACCAGTGAAAAGGTTGGCTAGAGAGTGCCTCTAGAGGGGCAAAGGGATGTTTTTCCAGCAATCCTCTGCCTGGGTTAAATAGTCACATTGGAAGCATCCTTCCAGCCACAATGGCAAGCAGCCAAATCTGCCTGCTTCACATCAGTCAAGAGCACAATTTTACCAATAAAATGCTGTATGTTCTCCATGTGCTGTGCAGCATGGGGGTTGCCAAATTGACAGAGAAGCTCAACACTCAAACTCTTCTGGCTTCTACCTTTTGTAAGCAAACTCTTTCCAACCAAAGACCGGGATGCATGCAATATACTGTAGAAAAACAAATCAGCTTATAGGCATGAAGTTTTCTGTTTCTCACATACCTGTTATCTTAATGTGACCCTCTTCATCAAGAAGAATGCTATAAAGAAAAAAAAGAAACATTCATTCATTAGCCAGGCATAAAGTGCAGTTAAAAAGCATGAATATAAGATGTTTAATCTCATGTCTGACGCATGCACAGCCTGAGGCATTTCCATGAGGAGCCTCCTCTGTGCTCCATAGGATGGTCAAGGTGGGCATGCAAACAGAGCTCAGAAAGAACAGGGTGTTCAAGGCCAACATCTATAGAGTATATGCTTCCAGCAGGAGAAGGAGCTACACATTTCCTGTTCTTGTCACAAGAAAAGGCAATCATAAAATAATCAAGGCTTGGACTCACTGGACCTAAAATTAAGTCCAAAGGTTCATGCTGAAGTAATAAAAGTCATCACAGAGCATAGTGACTAGTCACAGCCTAACTGCATGGATCTCAGCCTCTGCTTATATTTTCTGTCCAGAGCACAGATGAAAATTCAGCCTTGAAGCCAAATTCAAGTGTTCTCACATTTGCCACCTGCCAACATATTTTCTCCTAACAGAGGCACTCCAACATTTCTGTAGTTCACAAAAAGCAGTGCTAGTTTTTGTGGAAACAAGAAGGAACCCTGAATTTGAAAAATAATGCTTTTGGTAAATAAAACCCTGACATAGTAATGAAGGTGGTCTTTTATCTGTCCTAGTTAGACTCAGTATATTTCTCTTTTCAAACTGATCTAGCATGGTGCCAACTATTTTTATATTCATCTTCTCTCAGAGAATCACTTTAATCTAATTATTCAGGAAGAAAAAAGGATAGAAGTGAACCAAATATAATGGGCTATGCTTTTGCGAAAAGTTGTGTCTGAACTGAAACATAATTGAAAAAAGATGTTTTTCTGTCATTCATGTGAGAAAAAGCTGTTGTGCAGGTCATCAAAGGCCAGCAACTAAGTTAGTACCATGAGTCTAATAATTAAAGTCTTCTCAATAAAAACATCTTACCATTATTCTTTCTCCACAGTTTCCTTGAACACATAATTTTCAAGTACTAGTCTATACCAGACACATTTAAATGTATTTTTTGTGACTACGACCCCTAAACTTGTGCTTCAGAAGATAACAGAATAAAACACTTGCCAGTGAGGAAGTGAGCCTGAATGTATTGAACTCCCCAGACCTGGATCTGGAAAAATAGCAGGGGAAATAGAGCTCACAAAAGTCACCAAAATTTTGCCCCACACCCAGGATGCCCCCGTGAATAACTGTGCAACTCAAAGGTTGTGGGAATTTCCCCAGAAACACTGATTTTACATTTAATGGGTCTTACATTTCATAATTTCCTATTGAAAATCCATGCTGCTTTGGTATGTACATGATGTGTGTTTCTCATACTTTGCCCTGATTAAAGGGCTCACACCTCACTCTCATTAAAGGGATAGAGGCAACACCAACAGAGCTTTCATACAGATAATACTGCCTGAGGTGGAGTCAGAAACATAGAGCAACATTCTCAGACTTTGCATGAGCAGCAAAATTAATAGATCCTGGCTTCCAATGGATGTGTATCCTCTATCCCCTAAAATGTGATCTACAGTTCCTTCCTCTATCTCATGTTCCCTAATCACCCTTCTACCATGCTTCAGCTGCTGGCAGCTTCCTCGGGGGCCCCTGGCAGCACCCTTTGGACATCTGGCAGCACTAGTAATGCTACAGTTACTAACCAAAGATTGTATTTCATGTAAAAAGAAAGCAATATGCTAATAGTGAGGGGGAAAAAAGGGCAACTGTTGCACTGAATTATCTGAGAATGAAATTAAGAACAAAATACTTGCTTCTAAGAATGCAAATTACAACAGACAAATAGACTTCCTGTGACAGTAGAAGCAAACTTATTATCTGATCATACTCTATACTCTCTTTTTATCTTTATCACCTTACAATTCCTTTTTATCCCACAATATCCATAACAGACATTCTATTGTGACAATCACAATTACTTTAGTGATGGTTTACAGGATCTAAGTTTACAGGAACTAATCTGAAATAAGATAGTATTATTCTATGGAGGAGGAAAACCAACAAAAGTTCTTAATATGATTCGGGGTTAAGAATAGTTTTTCATTTAAATGAATGTTTTGAAAGTATAAAAATCATTAAAAAGTAGACTACTTTTAAATGCTAGTCTAGGTTACAATCATACTGAATTATAAACTGCAGCTAGGTCTTTTTCATTTTATTTGTTCAGTCTAATGCTTGAGTGCTTTTACAGGATACTGTCATTGTAAGCCTTCTCTTCAAAGCAGTAGTAACAGTTATTGGGTGAAAATATATGAAACCACACATAGGCTTGGAACAAAAAATGCCAGAAAATAAGGGTGTCTCTTAGAGGAGACTGAAGGGAGACGTTATCACAGTCTACAGGTTTCTCAAAATGGGAAGAGGAGGGGGAGGCACTGATCTCTTCTCTGTGGTGACCAGTGGCAGGACCCGCAGGAATGGACTGAAGTTGTGTCAGGGAGGTTTAGGCTGGATTTTAGGAAAAGGTTCTTCACCCAGAGGGTGGCTGGGCACTGGAACAGGCTCCTGAGAGAAAGGGTCACAGCACCAGCCTGACAGAGCTCAAGGAGTGTTTGGACAATGCTCTCAGACACATGATGTGACTCTTAGGATTGTCTTGGGGATATTCTATTATTCTATGATTGAACATTTTAGCATCAGGACCATCCCACAAACATTGAAACTGCTTTCAGTGACCACAGTTTAAAAGTATGTCCTGAGAAAATAAAAGCTGGAAATCTCCATGTTAGAGGCTGGGGCAGCTACTTTGTAGTAGAGGAATGACTCAGTCTGAGTTACAGGAGAAGTCTCATAGCAGAGCTAGGACTGCAAACTCCATATCAACTTTTCTGCTGCAGCTTTATCTCAGGGGAAAAAAGTTTTTGTTATGAATTGTTTGAATTGTTTTATATCATGTCTTAAATCAAGGCCTGAACAATTCTCTCCCATTTCCCTGTCACTCTCTTTATTTTTGGTTTGAGTCATGTCTTCTGGACTTCACTTTGAGATACAACATCCCCAAATCAATGTTATGTTCTGACAAACCTAATAAAGCTGGAACTCTAGAGTTTGTTTTGTTTTGGATTTTTTGTTTTGTTTGTTTGTTTGTTTTTGTTGATGTTTTTGTTTTGGTTTGGGTTTTTTTGGATGGTATCAGCTCCTTTCTAGGTGAGAGCTGTTTTGCAGAGCCAAACCACATTTTATGTTAATCAGAAACTGTAGCCAAATTTTCAGGTGGTAAATAAAATCTGAGACTTTATTAAGACTGTTTTATTTCATTTTGTTATGAAAGTACCAGATGAAGTAGTCAAATACCTACTAAAGAGATGAAGATTCTCACAAACTGTATTTTGTGACATTTCAGTATTCACACGACCCCATGTTATCTCACTCTGCTGAACACAAATTCCTCTCTGCTGTAGCTTTGTTGACACAATGAAGTCAAAAAGGTGACTACTTACATCAATGGAAGCTTGCCGCCATAATCAGTAAAAAGGATCTTTTATTGATTCTCAGATTTCCCCTCTCTGCATAGTGCAGTTACATTCACAAATCAGTAGTCATGGGTGGAAACATGCTGCATTAAAAAGTGGTGTTTGGCTTTTTTAGAGTATAGTGTCTACGCTGTCCCTTGTGTAGACAGCTGAGGGCCTTAAAATGTATATCACTCCTTGTTAATCTAAGCCCCTATTTCAGAACTCAAAGTGCATCTAGGTTTCTGAAAAGTGACATGGTAAAGATAAATAATAGTCTGTCCATTTTCAGATGGTAGAGTTATTTCTAAGTCACCCATGCCCTTAAACCACAGCATAAGAAACAAAATATGCATCACATACTACTTTATAATAAGTTCCAATTTTTCTGTTTTGGTATATTTACCTTATATCCCAGGGTACATATACCATATTTTTATAGCTTGACTGTGCAGTTCTTAAGTAAAAATGTGCCTCACCATTTAAGGAACTCAGTGGCTTCCAGTGTGACTGAACAATATCTTGTCCTACAAGCAATGCCACTGAAATCGTCAAGACAGCTAAAGGAGAAGAATTTGTCTGCAACAATTCAAGACAAGTATCTCCATGTTCTAAACAAGACTTTAACCAGAAAGCTCAATTGCTTGTCTTTTTGAAGTAAGTACAGCTGACTTGAGAACAACTTCCAGCTGCACTTCAAATTAACTCATAGCTTTGAATTGCATAGCAATTGAATAGCATGGATTTTTGCTCAGGGAATATTAAAAAAAAAGCACTGAACCTTAAATTTTAATGTGGTTCTTCTAAGTGGTTCAAGTAGTTTGAATGGTTTGAACAGTACTGTTTTCCTTTTTGTTTTTTCTTTTAACATAAACAATTCCAATGAGCTTTTTTAGCATACTTACAGAGCTGATAAGTAAACAAACTCAAACCTATCAGCAGCTACTTTTGGGAGCTTCTTAAGAACAACAAAAGCATTGAACAATGAATGGTCTAGTGCAGCGCCTATCTTTAATAAAAGGGAGAGAGGGAGAATTGGGAAATTATGAACTAATTAATTTATCTCCAGTTCTGCAAATCTGATAGAGCAAACCTCATGCTGCAATCATGCTGGTAATGCCTCTTCTGAAGATGTGTGTGTGATTCTGTATGTTGCACTTCAAATGAGAGAGAAATCAAGGGAAACCAAAGGGGAGTAATGAGAATGACTGAAGCCCTGTGAAGATTGACTAGTGAAGAAGAGTTCAGTATCTAGATTGTTTAGTGTACAGAAGAGGGTCTAAGGAAAAGGATATTCTCACAATCCCCCAAGACTGTTGCTGAGAGCAGAACAAGCAGGTTGGGGCTTCTAGGAGGACAAGCCAAGGAGCATTGGCATGCAGTGGCAGCAAAGAAATTTCTAACTAGGTATTAAGAGCAACATTTTAGATGAGCAACAGCTGGAGCACTGCCAAGAGGTCTCCTGTGTAGAGCACAGTCTTCACCAGCTGTTTTAAGCCTAGATTAGCAACACACCTGTTATGGTCTTGATCCTGCCAGGGGGAAAGGGGAGGATGAGAACATCCTGAGATGGTTCTAATTTTCTTTTATCATCTTATTTACAAAGATATTCTTTCCCAGATGTAACTCAAAAATATAGCATATTTCCCCCTGAGATTAGTTATTTTATTCTGCTGTATCTATTTATTTAATGTAAACCTAAAGTTCCAGAGAAATCATAGGCTCTCATGCTCTGCTCTCCTAGGTGTGACTACACACAGGCTTTGCACTTACAGAGCTATTTTTAGAGGATACAGTTTTCAGTCAGAAGCCTTGCTTTATCTCCAGGTATGGACTTCTGGGTCCTTCCTATACAACAGTTATATTCATGTAAGCTAATTTTACACTACATCAATTGCATCCAAATTAAACTGTATTACAGTTAATCCATTTAACTGTGCATCAAAGGCCATAAACCATATATACAAAAGCTAGAAAATACAAGAGTAAGGGCTGCCACCTTGACTTTACACAGTGATCTCTCTTTATAGGTCTTTAGTTATGTGATGATACTTTATCTTTTCTTCCAGTGAAATCTTGTCTCAGTTGGCAGACTGGCAACATTCAGGGAGGGATTTTAGCAGAGCAGTACAGTGAAGGGGATGGCTAATCTCAGCTCAGATAAAAATATGGAAAAAACTGGATTTCATCTGTATCTTTTCAACATGCTTCTATGTGACAATGACAAATCAGTGACACCTTTCTTCCTTAGATGAGCTCCAATTTCTCGATTCACTGATCCCTGACTGGAAGCACTTCAGCTTGGTCTGCAGTAATATAAAGTGCTCTCACTTGCAACTGGAGTCATTGAGAGATGTTTTTTGAGATGCTAAGTGACACTTCCTTTGGAGAACTCGGAAGAATCCAGTTCTCAGTATCTCAAATACAGTGAACAGTTTTGACATACACCAAATTTTCTCTTTGGTTTCTAACATCTAAAGCAAAAAATTACAGCATATGCCTAAAAATGTAATGGCATTTTGACACATCTTAATATACATATTTGGATACTTTCTAACAGCAGATTCATATCTCATGTGTTATCTCAAAAATCAGCCTCATCTAATATATCAGAGAGAAAACTCATGCATGATCCATATAAATACTCACTAGAATCAAAGTTTAAAACAGAAAACGTAGAATTGGAGTTATTCTCTTTTGTACCTATTTGTTGATACTGAATGGATAAAACAGCAATTCAGAATGAAACCGAAACCAAGGAGCTGCTGGCAGATGATGTAAGAGCCCGTGGCTGTGGCAGCTGGGGTGTCACCACTGCCTATCTGCATTTCATATCAGGAACAGATTGGTACTTTTCTCCCTCCAGTTTTTAATAGTAGGATGACTTCCCATATTTGACAAAGACTCTGGTTTCCAGTTTTGGTTGCATAAATGGGCAAGATTGGAAAATTTGGTCAACTACAAAAAGTCTGCTAGCCCAAAAGACTGAGAGCTCTTGCTATGTACATCTGTTGAATTCAAATAGTACTACTACTGCTACTACTATTTTTCTAACCAAAACATAAAATTGAATTTAAAATTTAAATCACATAAAACTTCAATGGAGATAAACAGTTTCCTCCCCTTCAACTTCTCACCTACAAAGTCCATCTTCCATCACTTTTTGGTCTCATATTTTGTCCGTGAGAGTGAAAGCAATAATACTTCATTTTAAAGAAAGACCTGCATATTTTTCAGTTTGATGCCACAGAAGGAAAATGCTGCTGTGCTGTTGGGCTTTGAAAATGTAAGCAATTGTCAAAAAGACTGCCCTCAGTGGTTATCTTTTATAAATGCTGGTGATAATTACATTAAAAAGGAACTTTGGAATGTTGCAGTCTGATTTGAGTCATCACAGCAGAATCCAGCAAAGCACCAAGCAAAGGACATAGAATAAAAACAGTATAATGTCATTCCTGGTGATAGCACTGAGGGTGTATTTTCTGTACTGATGTATTGCAAATAAAAAAGAGAAAGGAAAATTAGGACTACATTACGAGTGAAAAATAGCTGCAAATATAAGTGAGAACAAATATTTTGGAAAATATGTTGCACAGTTAATACAAGTGTTTTAAAAGACCTGATTATCGTGTTTCTCATGAGTTAACAGGCACACAAGTTCTCAGACATGCTCATTTACTTTAAGCAATGGCTCCAGTAAAATTGAATGGTGCCATGCCATATTCAATATGAGCTGGAAGTGGAGTTGCTTTGAGTGGCTTCCACTGCATCGGGGGAAGGCCAGATTAAATGCTGCAAACAGACAATGGTGCCACCGAAGTTTAAAGGCACAGGGATCTGAATTTTTTACTGAAATCATTCACAAAACTGAAGGCCAGGCACACAGAGGTCCCATCATACTGGAGCACAGTCAAAACATTTGGACTCATGCTAAGATGGTATGACAGGAAAACCCTTCTGCTGTTAGTGATGGTCTCATGTAGAGTCTCACAAGAAGGAAGGCAGAGCCCCTGGTACCTTCTCATTTAGTAGTGTGACAAAGAGCAGAAGACACCTGAAAGTTCATGTATTTATGTTTCAGTTCTCTTTTACCTGTTAACTTACTTTTCTGGTTTTAGATCCCTGTAAATAATTCCAAGACCATGGAGGTGGTCTAATGCCAAGGCCAGCTCAGCTAAGTAGAACTTGACATCCTCTTCTGTAAACATCACCTAGGGAGAAGGAAGAGAAGACCACATCTATTTATTGGACAGTGGTGGGCTGGATTGCATTAAATAGACACAGAGAAGGAATTGTCTAACCTGGGAATGCTTGAAGGACCATCATATCAAGTTCAATTTTCCATAATTTGTCTGAACTGACATTAACAACTCTTACCAGATTCTCCCTATAAAACAAAACTTGATCTGTTGAGCACCTCTACTCCTAAAATATGCTGCTCTCATTCATCTGTTTGATCTGTTTAGATGATATTATGTCACAATATTAGGAATAAATTATAACTCCTTAGCCTTTGGAAATGAACAGCAAAATTAAACACATTCAATGCAGCCCATATTGCTTTCATATCCCTTAACTTGCTACAGTCTTGGCATTTGGTTATCAAATTCCCATGAAATAGCATGGGAAACCCTTTTGGGGAAGTGGAATACTTCCAAGTCTGAGCAGAATACACAGCATGAAGAGAATCAGAGGTGGATTTAAAACCTCATGTCTTGGAGGTCCATCAGAGCAGATGCCCTAAGCAATGATGTGCTGTCTAACATCTAAGGCCTGATGAGGTGCCAACAGAAGACAGTGTTTTCTGCAGTTCATATGGACACTGCTAACACTGAAAGCTGTGTTTTAGGGGAGAAGAAACTTCTGTAATGAAAAAACCAATAAGCTCTGAAAAACTCAGATGGCAGGAAACTCCTTTGGTTCAACTTCCATTATATCTGAGATGTTCTCTTTAATTAAATTTAAATATGCACAGAGATAATAATGCAGAAAAAGAAGCTGATATATTGGGTACACAAGTGTGATTATACATGACAGAAGTAAAATGAGTCAGCTGAATACAAATTTACTTGTCATATGTAAATGTAAATTCTACAGCAGAAGTTGTAGAGCTTAATTTTAAAATTAAGTCTCTGCTCTCAAAAACGGGTAGCCAAAATATATGAGTGCTTTGAGATGTTCCAGACAGCTGAGAGAAAAAAGAGATGATTCAGAGTACAGACATCACATAATTTAATTAAGAATATTACTGCAAAGAAAAACTTGTAGAGATAGAACCACAAGGAAAATAATAGATAAATGCACAAGCAAAAGTTCTCAAATTTAATTGTATTGAATGTAAAAATGACATTAATTTTAAAAGAAATTAAAAATATTTATAAGACTTCAAATAAACAGTGTAGGCAATAAATTAAATCAATAGAATCCAGGAAAAATCTAATCTATACATATACACCTAGTTAAAGTCACATGTCTCAAAAAGACAGAGCAAGAAATAGGCAAGCTCTGCATGCATGCATGCAATATATGTACATGGGATCTGACTTGAAGTTCACTGAAATCAATATCTTTCGACCAAATCTATACCTACAAATTGCAAACAGTTCAAGATTTCCCAGAACTTCTTGCCTTGCAATATCTTGCCCCTAAGCAGCTGCAAAGTATGGGCAGGCAAGGTGAGCTGCAAACACTGAAAAACGAGAAGTATGTTTTTACTGTCAGCTTAATGAGTCATTAATGACAGTATACAGCACAGGAGTTGGTGAATTGCCCTGGACAAGCTCTGGGGAAAACATGAAGCTTTAAAGAAGTACAAAGTCTGAGCTGTTATCTTCCACTTTTGAGTTCCCTGGCTGCGCAGACCACAGACCTGCCCTCTTAGGCAAGAACCACATTTTCTGTCTTCTTCCATGAAACCAGAGAGGCCCCCCTTGCTGAGACAGCAGAGCTGCCTCGCTAATAAAGCTTGGTCTCATGACAATAGCAGAAGGACATTTTAAATTAAAATTATTAAAATAATTTTTCTCATATTAAAAATAACTGCTACCAGGGACTGAATATTTATATAAGGATCATTACTCAGCAGTGTAATTAACATGTTACCAATGTCTTCTTGCATTAGCAAACAAACCTTAAAAGCAAAAGCTTAGCGTCCCAAGTTGCAGGGCACACAGCATCCTGCAGCATGTCACTGAATCAGAAATTGAATGGGGGTGGGGGAGAGCTGGGGAACTTTTGACTGAAAATACTGTTTTCACAGATTTTTTAGTCCATCAGTAGCTCCCCAAACCCAAGAAGAGCAACAGAGCTTCACCTTAAGAAGGCATTTGAAAGGTTCCTGTCTTTAAAGACTCTGTGATGAGTGGTTGCTTGCATTCCTGTCCCCACACCCTTAGAAGTACCAAGGGCTGGGGACATCGTGTTGGTGACAGAAAACACCAGGGCACAGACAACTGCAGGACAGCCATCCTGTCTCACTGGAGCTTCCTGCACTCCTGCAGGGACCTCTCTGGGACTGCTGGCTCACAGAGGTTTAGAGATACAGGAAAGAGCAAAACGAACCTAGAAAACCTGCTGTGGCTGCTCTGTGTGGGCACCAGCAAGACTTGGGTTCCTTGCCTGCAGCAGTCCCTCTCCAGGGGCATGGCATGCAGAGGACAGGGGAGGGATGAGAGCCTGGGGAGGGAATGGAAGCAGCAGCTGCTCCTGGCAGGCGGGAGAAGGACACATGAGGGCTGTGATAGTCAATCTCCCATGTCTGGGCTGGTGCATGGCCCTTAACCTGCTCCCAGCAGCTGCATAGGCTGGCCCTGACCCATGGCCATCCCTCCCTCCTGCCTGGCAGTGTGTGTATGTTCTTCTAGTGGTTCTGGGCTCATCCCTAGGGCAAAATATATTGAGGATTGATTTCTCAGACTGTTTCCCATCACATCAAATACTTATTCTGAAAGAACTGAGTCTGGGGCTATTTTGCTACAGGAATGGCAGCAGTAGAGCAGTTTTCTCCAGCAGTGATGCCTACATGGTATCTGCTGCATTACCTCTGGCATAACTCAAATGCAATTATTAAGAACCTACTTAACCATGCAAGATGAGATAACTCTATTACATATATGTATGACTACTCCCAAGGCCATTTTTCATGACTGAAAAATCCAAGACAGTCTTTCGTTTCTGAGTTAAAGATCAATCAGCTTACCTCTTTGGAGAGTCTGGTGAAAAGGTCCCCTCCCCGCAGGAAATCTAGTATTAGATACAACTTTCCCTCTGTTTGAAATGCTGCATTAGAAAAGGATGAATATGTTGGAAGTTTGAATCAAGATAAAGTCCTTAAAGAGTAAGTCCTGTTGACTAGCATCCTTCATGCCATTGCTTCATTGTCACTTCAAAACTTCGAGAACCAAAAAAAACCCATTCCTGTATAGAACTTTGCAATTGAGCTTTGGCTGTGGGAAAAAATAGTGTCAGTTGAGAGACAATGGTGCATTACTAATATATTCATTTCCATGTTAAGCACCTATGAATTAACAGTGTTTCCCTCTCCACAAGTATCAGGAGTCACTGAGAGCGAGGCATAGAGAGAAGTTTCCATATTTGTGTGAAAGAAGAGCCCACATACCCAAATGCCTTCAGAATACATGTCACAGTAGTGATGGGGCTGGTGTGGCAGGAGACAACTCCAGCAAGACACTACATTCATGTACATACCTATAAAGATTTAGACTGGTACTGATTATTATAACCTGCTTTTATTTAAATTCTCTGTCATCCTAAACGATACCTGACAGCAAGTGAGAGTTTGGCAGATGTAAACTCAGCAGCTACCCCACCAGCACTACCTATCACGTCAGACTTTATGACATATTTATTTCAATGGAGGAATGGCTGAAGCTTACAAATACTGGATGTCTCCTTCAGCATAAATGAAGAATTTCACACAGGTAGCCTCTATGACTTTGTTAGCAACAGAGTCATAAGTAGGCAGGGGGCATCTGTACCAAAGTGTAACACACCTAGTTACAATTCCCCACCCAAATTAAGAACAAACATGAATTATATTTTATTATAGTTACCATAATGAAGCTTGACTATGAAAGGATGGTTCACTTCTGCCAAAATATCTCTCTCCATTTTAGATCGCACCCGATCCCGAACTATAAAGAAAGAACAGTAAGAACAGAGACATATTAAGAAGCAGCATGGTCACTGGATACAGTACTGGAATAAGGTTCTGGCAATCTGGATTCTGATTCTCACCCTGCGGATGGCTTGTATGACCTTAGGTAAATCAGACCACTTAAGTGTCCTCTATTTCTGACTGTCTGATCTGTGTAGCAAGCCCTGGGTCTTTCCCTATAGAGAGCTGCCCTAATTAAAATGATTACAGTATTGCAAACAACAAGAAGGCAATTACACTTCACAGAAGAGAATGTTAATGTGAAAATGAAAACTACACAAAATTAATTACTTTACTTCATTTAAGATGAAACAGAATGTACCAGTCCCAGAGCAAGTCGGATTAATCTTGTTCAAATTAAGTTATTCTGTTTTGCTGATGCTAGCAGCATTTATGACGTATCATTGAATAACACTCTCTGGAAGTGATCTGTATATACAATATCCAAAACTTCCAGTAATCCACGTCCCAAACAATCATAACTAAGAAAAATTCCAAATAAAAATAGTAACTAATTATTTTTATGTGTAGAGATACCTTTATTGTGTGATAGCAGAGAGAAAAATACTTTTTGTGTTTGAGATTGATAGAGAGTAAGGGAAATCATAATTTCAGAGGTGAGCTGAGTTCAAGTGAAACAAAACTAATGCTGAAGATTTCATATGAAAGCCATTTAACAGAATATTCAGACACTGAGGAGGATTCCAGTCCCCACATTACCAAATCTTGATCCTAGAGCTGCATTTGTATTTTTCAGTCAGTCACTACTTTATTGAAAAATATTGACATTTTCTTTGTTCTCTTCACAATGCCAATATGCTTTTCAGATGAAAGCATCTAGAATACATATTAAGAAACTATTTTAGGTAGCAAAGCCGGAGATCTGTCAGACTCTGTCATTGCAGGCATGTGTTGTGGAGTTGCTCAGAGTACTGAGCTGAGTACTCTCAGCACCCGAGAAAAGAACATAAATAACAAAACCCCTGTCTATTGCTATACTTCAAAAATTGATGCACAGAGATAGGTCCAAACCAGCTGATCTAAAAACCTTAAATAGCACAGGTGACACACTTTGGTTTCTTGCTATTTTTATGCTTAATTTAGGCCAATAGCAATGTAAGCTTTACTAGCTCATTCAAGCTACCTTGTAGATAAATTCAAAACAGAGGGAATCTAATCCCACAAGTAAAAATCACACATTCTACACTCACAAAATTCTTAACCTATGTGAAGTTAGACTGTTTCTTGTGCTGTTCATCAGGAATGATCCCAGGTGGGAATCTGAGTTGGATAGGTGGGTATTGCTGGACACTACGTGGGACATTTTCATTAAGCTTGTTAGGTAGCCTAAGAAAGTGCCTCCCTGCATTTGCACTGCACAGTTGTGAGAACTGGCTGTCAGAACAGTAGCACATCATTCATATCAATCATCATATCAATCCTCCACCCATCATTTTAACCTCTCAAGAGGCAAAGGCTCAATTGTGCAGCCCAGTGCTTTGCTGAAGCCCCATGCCCTGCTTGCTGCTGTGGTGGTTACTGGCTGTGGACCTGTAACCATACAAGCCACCCTTCTCGCCACATGCACACTAGAGGCACACCAGACTTAAAGAGAAGGTGATGTCACCACAGAAGACATCTCACTCTCCAGTCATGGCCCCTGAACCTGAAGCTGCTGCATTAAGGGGATACATTTCCTTTTGCAAACCTGTCTTTCAGGAGCAGAAGTCGGGCTTGTGAAGCTGGAGGCTCAGCAGCCCCACAAACTCTCCCCACCTGGGCACTGCTGTCCTCATACAGCCTGGGCCAGCCCAGGACCCCTCAGGCGCCATGTGGTGGCAAGAGCACTAATGAGGGTGCATGGCAGTGGCATGGGCTCTGCCCTGCTCCCTGGGCTGAGACCCCCCTGGTGCCCCACATGTACCCCTTTCACATGAAACAATACATTTGGCTTTAAAGAAATCAAAGAGTTCCCTTTGTTTGTTGTATTTTAAAGTAGCCTTGATGCTCCGATGTTGAGATTTGGAATGACAGATGTCTCTAAATCAATACTACGCTTTAGTATTGAATTTCCATTTCTAGTCTTTATTACCTATTCGCTATTCTCTCTGTTTGTAAAAGTTAATTAAATCTCACAATATCTCTCTGAAGTACCTCTGCTCAATTTTCCAACAAAGAGAATTAAAGAACAGATTGATGAAGTCTGATGCTGCAGAAAAAAAAAATAAATTCACATGGGATTTGTCAGGTGCAAACATGGCTTCTAGGACATATAAACACAGCTGAAAATAAATCCTCAGACCAGTAAACTGAGTCCTTGCCATATTTTCTTCATAGCTTTGACCAGCAAGGAGCAGCCTGGTGAGCTGAGGGTGCTGTACAGTCGCCTCCTTCCAATCCCATGGAGCCTCTGGCAGCTGCAACCTCCTGCTGTTTTCTCAGTGGGACACCAACCTGGATCTCTCCTCTTGACCAAAAAAATCCACAGATGCTGCAGGAGATTAAGTGTGTTTTAAATTTTTGGCTGAAATTATCTGTTGGGCTCAACCCCATGATTAGAGAAATACAGTCTGACAGATCAAACAGACAATCACATAAATCTCATGTCCTTATGCAGAGGTAAAATTTCAATTTTTGTGTATTTTTAAGCAGAACTGGACCACTGAATATCCACAGATTTGCTTATGCATAACTCCCAGGTGAAACTGTTTCTCACCAGAGTCTGGGAGCTGCAGATGTGAAATGGTATCCAATAAGCCAAATTGTATGGTGATGTACATCACCAGTAAAGTCAGAATTACACCCCTCACTAATGCATAAACCAGTTCTAACTAAATTCATTAAAACCAGACTCAATAAACAGCTTGATAAAGAGAAAAGAAAGCTGCCGTCTGCTAGAAGGGAATTTCCTTTAGAGATCCAAAACCTACAGCTGGAAATACATCTGTTCACAACTTGTGCAAAACTGAAAATCTTCAACACCTCTGCAGAGTTGCACCTGGAACTTTTTTTTTTCTTTTTATGGAAATCATATGTTTGATTTAAATTTATTTACCATAGTGGATGTCCTGTGTAATCATCAACAAGTATTTGTTTCTTGAATTTGAGTGTAACATGTTCCTATGCTTTATTTGTTTCAGTAGTACTGAAGTGGGACTTATAACTATTTTTTATTATTATTACTACTATTGCAGGAAATAACAATTTTGGTACTAACTCTTACTGACAGGCAATAATTACCTATGCTCTTGGAACAGGCATAATTTCAAAATGACAAATTAATAAGAAGGCTGGCCTTAGAATTCAGATGTCCCAGTAAACACTATTCATCAGCAGCTCTGAAAATTATGATGAACTGAAGGAAGAAACTGGCTTCATATAGTTTTGCAATAAAGAAAATTTGTTTAAAACATGTATGAGATAGTTGGCCTTTTCTCCCCACAGAAAAATAGGTATTTCAGGTGTAGTTCCAGCATACAAGAAACCAGTAACACAAAGATGACCAGGACATACAGTCCTCAGTCCTACTCTTAAATACAGTCTAAAGAGGGATGAATTTTTTTCCATGAATCTTGTCTCATATCTTCTGGGAGGCCCTTTTTTCCCCTTGCATCTCCTGCTCTGCTGCAGTGCTGGCTAACTCGATGCAGCTGCAAAGAAGAGGCAGCACCAAGATTCATGTTTCCTATCCGTGGGGCATTCCAGTATCAAATGAGTGTCTGCCTTGTGTTTTGCTATGAAGAAGATGCTTAGCCAAGAGAAGCAATGGAAAAGTTGTTTTTTGGTTTTTTATTTTTTTGTTCTGCTTGAGATGCAGATGATCCAGACCTCAGGGCAATGAGTTTTGCCACTTGCCTTTTAGGCTTGAAGCGCAGCATGGTTTAATCAAGCACTGCTGCTCTTTGCCCTGAAAACACACCTGTTTGGTGGGTTTTACAGGGAGAGCTGAGTAAAGTCTGTGCATCACCTTACTCTGGAAGCTGAAAGCTGTCTGTGTTTTGGCATTCACCACAAATACTTTCTGCAGCATAACATCAAAGGCAAAAATACAGCTTTTATGATTGAAAAGTATAAGGAGTGAACACTGGCTCGGGGATGAAAATGCAAAGATATTCCCTCTTATGCCAGCCTTCTACAGGAAAAAATATTGTCCACTTTATTCAGTCTCTCCAGGTCTCAAAAACCATTTGTATTGAAAGGGGCATTTCCTCTCCTTCAGGACCTTTGAGCAATTACTAATTCACTTGGTAAAAGGGGGTGAGGGTGGATTTCCCCAAGAACTCATGGCACACTAACTCAGGGCAAAGCGTCCCTGCATGAGAGCGATTTAAAGCCCACCCAAGTCCCTTCTCTTTTGTTATATGAGCCCCTACTATTTTTTATAATGGCATAGTATGAAACCTTCTGCCTGGTCCAGTTCAGATATTTAAGGATGAGACCAATAATCTCTTATAAAATATTAAGTGAGAATTCCTGGAAGGAGAGGAAATGTGATATTTCTTCTCTGTGTAGAAGGTATGTACTGGGATGTTGTTATTTGCCACCAGGGCAGTTTTAGTCATAGGCTGAAGTAATCCTAGTTAATGTTTTCTATAGGCCTGTTTGAAACCTGTAATTTTGAATATTTTAAAAGATTTTTCCTGTGGGTTTTTGTTCTCTAAACTGGAACAGAAAGCTTAAATTTGGCAAGTTTTGCCAAAATTAAATGGAGAAAACTTGTTTTGGCTGCATCAAAGTACACTTTGTTAAGGGTTTTATTTTATCTCCTCTTTCTTAACTCTAATTATAATGTACAACTATGAAATATTGTTTGAAAAGGTATACAATCAAAGAATTCTGCTGAAATGCTTAATACTGACATTTTGTCAAGCAAAATTTCCCTCAACTGTCCTGTTCCTATGGATAGACACTCTGTCAGAAACTCATCTGTTCTTTATCAGTTGTAACATAAATTCAGAAGATGGTTAATAAAAAAGCCCATCAGGAAGTTTTAAAACAGAATCCCCATGTCTTCCAGGTTTAGGGTAAACATGCAAAGTTTTGAAGTGAAGTTTTTGTGATTGTTTACCAGCTTAGCTCTGATATGGATAACATGAGGCAGTGGCTGGACAGTGAGAGGTTTTCCTTTGTCAGAAGGGAAGGTTTGGAAGGATTTGGTCAAAGGACAGGAGGCAAATGTTAACATTCTCCCTAAGCTGTCCAGACCACAACTGCACTATGCTGACTTCTCACTCTAAACACTCCTTCCATTAGGTTGCTTGGATGTGGTAAACACAGAGCCAGTCCAATCCAACTTGTTCTAACAAAATTCTTTGGATGAGCTTTTCAGTTATTGAATTGCAAAAAATTTTGGTTTCCAAAACAAATAACTACTATATCTAAGGCATCACTGAGGAAGCAGGGATAGTGACTTATCATCCAACACTGAAGGCACACTTCATTTAGGAGATATGAAGCCCTGAAACAGATTCTATTTGTAAACCACACAGGATGAGGTTTAGCAGGTTACTTGTAACCCAACCCTCCATGCTACCTGCACACAAAACAGATCAGAATCTAGAATTTAAATAGTTCAGTAAAATCGTGCCATTTAATGTTAATATTCAGATAAAAAAACCTCTGCTTTGCCCAGGACCTGATGTGATGCAGACATACTTAATATAGCTCTGCTGATATGTTTGCCTCATAAAAATGAAAAAGCATCTGTGAGACAGCTGTCTGTCACTGAAGAAGCCTCCAGTCCCACCAGCAAGCAGAGTGTGAAGCCAAGGCAAGGTCATTTCCTAAATTAGATCATAAGAAAAAGTCTGCTCTTTTGCTGTTATCAACATGCTCATTAAAGCTTTGCAATCAGCAAGCCTTGGTCACACAGACAACAGCAACAACAACAAAAAAAAAAAGGCTGATTTATTGTTTTCTCTTTTGACAAGAGGAACACAGTCCTCAAACAATTGTGAATTGTTTTTCAGCCTGGACTCCACTACCGTATAGGGATTGTTGTGGAAGATATGATTAAGTTCAGAGAGTTTCTGGGTGAAATCATGGCCCTAAAGCAGTCAATAGTAAAACCGCTGTTGACATTAATAGGATCTCACTAGCTACATCTCAGTCCCTATATACAGCTCTAAAAATGTAGGTAGCTGCTTGAGCTCTAAAAGAATACCTAAGAGAAAAGGAAATCTTGGTTTTTCCCCTTATGTTACTGGGAAACTGCCAAAAGCTAAACATAAACACTACTGAGCAATGACTACAGGGAGACAGAAGGAGACCAGATAAATATTTAAAGGATATAAAGATGGAGGAAAAAGACTTATTTATCAAAATAAAAGGAAAGAAATAAGTATAAATAGGAGAAGGTTAGTGAAACAGAAAAAGAAAAAATGTAGGCTATGTTGGGCAAACTGTAACTGCATGAGCCCCTGTGGAGCAGAGCAATGGCATGGGATTGTAACCTCCTTACTGACATATTTTAAAACAAAACTGAAAAGGAAAAGTTAAATAACTATTTAGTAAGAAACCAGCCTGCCCTGACTGCAGGGGAATGAGTCTGCACTTTTCACTATGTGCTACTTTACTGCAGTGACTCCACCTCAATAAAAGACATCTTAAGAAAAATCTAGATTTGATTATTATACATAAGTGTTTGGAAGGCTGTCTGAAACACATCATTTATAGCAGGATTAATGCCCATAGCATTATATCAGAACATTCCACCAAAGTGAAAAAAATATCAGAAACCAAAAATTCACATTGGAAGTGAACTTGAAAACCCTCTGAATAACCACAAACAGTTTCATTTCCACACAGTGCTTTTAATTTTGTGGTCTCAGATAGCCTTTTCAAGAATCTTTGATCTCTAAGGCTGTTACCCTGTGGGTGATAGCTGTGGGTAAGGCAGAGGGGTAATGCAGCCCTCTGGGGCCACCCAGCCCTGTGACAGTCCTTCCAGTGACTTCTAGCAAACCAAACTCCACACACACAGAGTGCAAACTTTCACGCTTCCTCAAAACTTTGCTTTGGAAGTTGCTTGCTTTGTGCTGGGAACACCATGTAAAAACAAAACTACAAACCAGTACTTCTAAATGTACACTTGCAAATATTTCATTCTTAGGATAACTTACAAGAGAGTACCTAGCTGGATGACATTGACATTTTACATTGCAGAGTTTATTATATCCATAATGAAACCAAATTTGAACAGATAAGCATTGACAAAACCTATATAGAAGGTAAATATTTAAAGGATATAAAAATGTAGGACAAAGACTTATTTATCAAAATAAAAGGAAAGAAAGGAATATAAACAGAAGGAGATATGTGAAACAGAAAAAGAGAAAATGTAGGCTCTCTTTCAGCAGAAAAGTCAATTCTGAGTTTACATTGATGAAGACAATTCCCACTCAATGGCAACTATGTCATAGCCCATGCAAATATCTGAAAGATGACCAGGGACACACTACAATTGTCTGAACAACTCAGGCTTTGCCTGAATTTACAAAAGTAATCTACTGATGCTGAGAAAATGTCAGTTAAATTAATGTGCCATGGAAACCTTTTGAGTGTGCCAGTTACTATCGCACGCAGATAGAAAATGCTGTAAATAGAAAGGAGAAGTGGTAATTGATGCTGATTGCTGGTCTCTCCTCAACCATCAAAACCTTCATCTTGCAGCAAACACCACAGCCACACGGACTCTGAAACTGACATGTGTGACCTACATGAAGAATGTGAAAACAGAGAATAATTTTGCTTCTGTAGAAACAAATGCCACATGGTAGTCTGTGGCAAGCACATTTCTCTCACTCTCAGGATTTTTCATAGAGGTGCACAGAGAGAAATGGAAGACAAAACAACTTCTATTTCTGCTCCTTGTTTTTCCTATGTGGAATGTGTTTGGAGAATAGTTTACCTGGAGTGAGTGCTTGATTCTGATGAGGATTGTTTGAGCCTGGTGGCCAATCCAATCCACCTGTGTGTGGACTCTCACAAGCAGGGTCACGAGTTAGTTAGATTAGAGATAGAGTAGGAGAAAGTAGTATGTAGTTTTTAGTATCCTCCTTTTATATAGTATATTAATGTATTTTATCATAATTATAATAAAGAAATAATTCAGCCTTCTGAATTGAGTCAGACGTCATCACTTCCCACTGGGTTCGCCTGCATCCACAACAGTAGTCTCTCACAAAGTGCCATCTAACTTTTATGGAGAGCCAGCTAAGTGCTAGCACACCTCCACGAGCAGTTGTGAACAGAATGCCTGGCCAACTGTTTGGTAAATGTTTACAAGTGATCCAGCTGCAGGGCTGTGAGGAAAACCATCACCAGGGCAGCTGACCCCTCCTCTGCTGTCACTCTGACTTAAAATGTCATAAAGCAACAGCATTGACCTCACTGTTAATCTGTCCTCATGCTTGAACAGAAATAAGGTTTTTCTGCTGTGTTATGGGAACCAATAAAAGCAGTTGGATACAACTCCCAGATGATGCTTACGAATTTGATTTCCAACCAGCTACAAGTGCACTGCAGTTGCAGACACATTTCTTAAAAATTTCTTTGTTTTGACTCTTTAGCCACTAAATTTCATAATGCAACAGATTGCACTTCATTGAGGAGGGGTGTTAATAACATCTCCATTAATATCTGACTATTACTCCTCCAAAAGGCAGTGAGCACTGTGAAGAGCAGGCTGGCATAATTGGGTTAGCATTACAGACACAGAGATTGAGCAGAGGAGCAGCAGTAAGGGTAGCTGGGTTATGTTCATGAACCAGGCTGGCAGCAGAAATGTGAGCACAGCTGAAGTTTTGTAATTCCTAAACTGAGGTACCAGCTCCCATGCTAGACACAGCCTGTCATGAAAGAACAGACTACATGATATAACTCAAAGGAGATGAAGACTAAGAGCATCCGAGCCTGTATTTGCCAAAAGAGCAGTTTTTCTCTTCCTGTAATTCGCAGCCTTGTGGTACCAACAGCTAGCTCTTGGACATCAGGCAGGATTAAAAGACTTCCAGAGGTTCATTCACATGCTGCACAGCTGACATGATGGGCTGCCAGCAATAGCTTCTCTCTTGGCAGTGGGTTTCTTAAAATTAGAAGCATTGCAAGCAAGCACAAAGCTTACAAAGCTCCTTTAAGACAGCTCCTTGCAAGACAAACAAGACACAAAAAATGTCAAGCCTCAAGATTAAGACAAAAGAAAACCAGAAAAGTAGACTTTCACATTATTTCCATTTGGCTTATAGAACACCAGCTAGAAACACAGAAGAAAAAGGGCAGCAGGGAAGGTAAAACAGTGATCAGTGTTTTGTTGTCACTGGTAAAGCCCAGCTGGCCCGGGAACACCCTGTTCATTGATAATGTGCTTATTTCTTAAACTAAACACATGGGAGACAGCTGCAGGCAACCACCCTCCAGAAATCCTCACAGCATCATGGACTCATGGACTATGCTGAGTTGGAAGGGACCCATCAGGATCATGAAGACCAACTCTTGGCCTTGCACAGGACACCCCAAGAATCACACCATTTAACAAATCCAACTACCCAAAGGCTTCTTCCAGTAACTTTCTCTGAATGAGATTCTCCAAAGGAACAAACATCTAGACAATCTGACCACTCGGCTGTCTTTGCAGAAAGACATTTCTACCGGTTTAATTACACCCCCTGAATTTTCAATAATCTTTGTGGTAGAACAGGAGTATCTCTGCTCTGTCATAACAAAACATTCACAGGAGACCTGAAAGGAAGGACATCCAGCCAGAGCAGATAATGTCATCCCTGACTTACCTAGTATATAACTAAATCTTTTAAAATGAGTACCTAGGAAAAATGAACACTGAAGGAAAGGAGCATAAAAGATTCTCAGCCTAGAGAAGATGGAAGCTGAACATAGCAAACTTCAAGATGCAGAAGAAACCCGCGAAGAGGAAACTGTTCTCGAGAGAGAGGAGATGAATTAACAGCTTCAGCTGTGGCAAGGCAGACACTGGACAGATGCTAGGAAGCATTTTGTAACAATATAGTGCTAGAGACAGGCTAAGAATGAGTTAGGCAAACATCTGTGAGGAATGACACAAAAGCATCACTGTACCAGCCTAGGTCAGGGGTGGGCCACAAGACTCCTTCAGGTGCCTTCCAGATGTTGCCTCAGTAGCCATGCGAGGCACAGGGTACCCTCCCAGAGTACCACACCATTTGGTTCACCTGGCACAGATCCAGGCAAGGATACGAGGCCTGTTTCCAAAGCAGAACCACTGAGCCTCTGTGATTGTCCTGAAGTTCATCTACTCCTCATTCCCAGGTTCTTGGTTCAGGCAGAACAATGTACATGGCCAGCAATAGCAATCTCATTCTTTTAGCTGAAGCCTCATGTCAGTCTTCATAGATTTGTTCCAATTAAACTAAGCTTTGTGTCTCTCTCCTCTCTCTGTTTCTCAGCTAGTGATGAGGGGTGTGAGGGCTCACAAAGGCCATTGCACTTCCTGGTAAAAGGATTTTTTCTACAGATAAAATGGAATCGCATCACATTTTCAAACAGGATAAACATTGCACTTGTGGCTTCAGAGCAACTGCCTGTGTAGTCTCTCCATTCCTGATCCACAGCAAAAGCAATTAACAGCAATCTGCTACTTGACAATAAAAAAAATATCAAACATGATCTTTTCTGTAAAACAATAACCAATTTGGGAGTAACTGCAAGTATCTGTCATTATATACACAATGCAATGAACACAATACAAAGAAACATCCATGATAATCACATTGAAACTCTTGATCAAGTCATAGTGAAACTCCTGATCAAGTCTATGATGGAGAGTTTGAAGGATGAATTTGGGTCTGAAAACCTTTTAACAGTGGTACCTACAGGAGCTGCAGTTTCAATTATCTCCATCACTGCTTATTCATCATGTCAAGTACACAGATCAATTGAAACTTGAAAGAGGTAGATGGCAAATTGACTGAAAATTATAAGATGATTTGAAAAATTGCTTTCTACCATCAGAAAAGTCATAAGTATGATGAACTACTCATTTACTCATTCCTGGAAAAAAACAAACAAACAAACAAAAATAAACCCAAACAAACAAACAAACAAAGAAACACACACACAAAAAAACCACCAAAAAACACAAAGAGTTAACATTCCTTTACTGTCCAGAATAGCCAGGGATCAAATAAAAATGCAACCTGCATGAGCTGCTGAGGGTTCTTATATTTAAAAATGTCATTCTTTCGGTATTTCACTGACAGAAGAGTGATTCAACAAACATTTAGAACAAGCTTATGTAATTCGATCACAGGTAAAGAACATATACTTTCTGCCAAAGAAATAAGCAGTTTTTTTCAGTGCTTTCTTCCTCTGTCTTCAGATTTGAATCACCTTTGTCCTCTCTTGAGAATGTTCACATGAAAACCTGAATAATGCAACCCTCAGATACTGCTAAGGCACATGGAACTGCTCAAGGATTAGAAGTCAAGGCCGTGGGCACCTTAACCTAATACAAAAATGAAAAATTTAAGACAACTGTGCTATACCTAGTGAAAAACACAAACATGAGTGCACTCAATGTCTTCACAGCAAAGCCTGGAACTTTGGCTTAAACCTATGGGTGCACTAAACAAAGCTGTTTCAGGAAGCAGCATATTAAGTGGCTGAAGCTGCTTTCCAAGTGAACATACAACTGTGCATGGAGCTATAATTTGATATTATTGTAACAGCAGAGTTACACTGGAAGAAAAGTGTCGACAGGAAAAGACTGGCCAATACTGCTGCATTTACCTACAGCAGAAATCAGAAGCACAGAAGTGCGTGCTCCTATCTGAATCAGTCCATTTGACTGACAGGGAGAAAGACAGGGACTTTGATTTTAATTTTTTACCAGTATTTAGGCAAAGACTTAATAATCCTACCCTGCTTTGGACAGCAGGAAAAACCTGCTGTTCAGCTATGTGAGCAGCAGTTTTAATAGAATCACAGAACCAACCAGGTTGGAAAAGACCTCTGGGATCACAGAGTCCAACCTATGACTGAACACTGCCTTGTCTATTAGACCATGGCATTCAGTGCCACATCCAGCATTTTCCTGTGAAAAATTCTTCCTAATGTCCAACCTAAACCTCCCCAAGACTATGTCCTCTCATCCTATCACTAGCTGCCAGGAAGAAGAGGCCAACCCCTCACTACCTTTAAAGTGCTTGTAGAGCATGATAAATTCACCCCTGAACCTCCTTTTCTCCAGGTTAAACATTCCCAGCTCCCTCAGCAGCTTCTCCTAGGACTTGAGCTTGTTCCCCCTCTCTGGACCCTATACAGAACTCAAGAGCAAATATTTTCACAAAGAGAAAGTTCAATTTTCTTTGGTAGTTAGGAAAATCCCAAAAGGAACTACAGGTTTTTGTGCAAAAACAAACGAGCCAAAATGCCACCTTGCTACAAAACAGAGAGCATTTTTAACATCCAGTGTTCATTTCTTTAATGTCATAGCAGTGTGAATTTTTTTGCATCCTAACAGGATCTTCACAGTGCACTTGGCATTGTGAAGACACTATAATTTAATTAGGACTTCATACAAAGCAAACTCCCACATGGTTTGAATAAAACAGATAATAAAATCTTTAAGTGATGCGAGTTCCATTTATATGTATAGGCAAAAGTTTTCCCTTCTTATCCAAATCTGAATCCAAACACTGTACAGAGTCACTAAAGAGTATTAAGTATCCAACCCAGAAGCTACAAGCTCAATGAACACTTCAGCAAATCCTATGAAAACAAACTTCCAGCAATGTTTTTTGTGGTTTTTGACGTGTCCAGTCTGCTGTATATTCAGGCTAGGACTCACTATAATATTTACTGATACACAGCGAGTTGCAAAAACACAGTTCATATTCTTATAATTCACAAACACGGGTTATTCTCCACAGCCCATTAGAATCAGTCTAAGTGAGCCCTCTCTTTCTTCAGAAAGCAAGCCTTAGCCAAGCTGACCTTTTAGAGGAAAAAGGAAGAGTTGGTCTGCAAGTAAATTTGCAAAGGCACTGTAAAAACACAGCCCAAAAGTGACCCCTAAGCACTGGTTTTTAGAGAACTTGGTTTCATTTTCAAAACTGCCAGAGAGGAAAGAAAGCTCTGCTTCCTCAGATGACAGCTACTAAATCCAATTTACTCCTAAACTGTGAGAAGGGTTGCCACATTCCACAGCACTTTTTGACTCCTAGCCCAGACAAAATGTGCACGTGAATGGGCCAGGTCCAGATGGTGACCCAAGGGCATTACTGTCTGTTTCAGCACATACTCACTAGGCTGATCTTTACATTTTAGAGCCACTGGGAGATACACAGAGAAAGCAAATATTTTTGTGTTTGTGCACACAGGAGTTGCTATTTCTTTCCAAGACCGAAAAATCAGTGTATGGCTATTTGTGGAGAGGAGCAAATGTTTGTCTCAGCTGGATCTTTAAGGGCACTTCCAGGTCCAGCAAAGTTTGTGTTTTTCTGAGCTCAGAGCCCTGACATTTGGAGGGTTACAATTCTCAGACTAAAGAAGCCATGCATAAGTAGCAGTTCCAAGGATGCAGACCACACAACCTTTCCTTTGAACTTCAGGGCAAGGGTACCTCTGCTGTGGGGTCTGGACTGTCCAGTGGACAGGATTTCCCTGATGAATTTTTCAGAAGCAGGTAATAAGAGGCCCAGGAAGATACAAAAAAAAAAAAAAAAAAGCAGAATACTTTAATAAACCAAACTTTAAATGGTGAACCTGGATAAGTACCAGGGCCTCTCATCAAACACAAGGACTGCACAAAATAGAAAAAGACACCTTGAAAACCTTGGCACAATAGAGCAAGTTTTACCTGAGGTGAAGACTTTCTGAGTCCTGCTTTATATGGTAAAATTTTCTACAGTTTCTCATTTTGTTGACATTTTATTCCTTTCAAATCAGAGGGAAACCATTACATTCTGTATCTGATATGTAATCACCACATTTGTTACAGGGAAATGAAGTCATTTACAGAGGAAAACTGAAGAAGACACCTTGGTTGGTGTCCAACCAGGGAAGCCATCACTACAATTTTATCAGTGTTTTATACAGAAATCCCACTTCACCTGGTAACATCTAAGTTAGTTATTCGATTTTGGGTATAAGTGATACTTTCTATTCTACATCCCCGAGAACACCCAAGCTCTCTGTGAATCTCCAAAGCTGCTCTCACAGCTTACTGCACCTATAACCATCAGCAAACCCCTAAACCTGCTGGCTTAAACTCAGAGGATTATAAGCTTCAAAGAACTTTAGAGGTTTTGATAAAAGAGATTATAATTTCTAAACCCTATAATCACAAAAAGGTAGATTGCATTCTCAGGGTCAAACAGCTTCCAGTGCCAAGACTTACACACCTCATTGCCAACCAGATGGGTAGATGCAAACTGCATCCTCATGATCCATAACATAACCATTGCTACATCATCACTGCAATGTTTACAAAGTTCATGAGCATTATGTCAGTGAATTATGGCTTTATGCCACTTTTTTGTAGATTGCATGTCTGCTGGAGGAACAGGTCTTTGATTTCCAAGCTCCCTTACATTCCAGCACAGCAACCTGCCAGGGATTTATGGGCATTTCATGGGTGTTTAATGAGGCTTACACCGTAACCGATCTAAACAACTCTTGATCATGGAATTCTGAAGCACATTCAGTAAATGAGCCTGAGACACCTCAAGAGAAATACTTTATAAATCAGAACCGTCTGTTTGCCCTGTCCCTCTGCTCCAGCTTTGCTGGTGAATACTAGACACACATATACACAGAATAAACACTCCCTGGTTTATTTCTGGTTCCCTCTGATTTACAATGTATTCAGGATGGGCAGTAGAGACTCACCGATACATCTCTGTAAGTGTTTAAACATACAGATCAACTTTATTACCTGTCAACTTTTTATCTAAAACTCTGATTTTAAAGAAAAAGTAGAGTATAACAAACACTTGAAAGCAACATTTTAACATGTTATTTTCAGAGTGCTATTTTATGACATTCTGAAGGGCAAAAGTCTCACTCCTGGAAGGTATTTAAATGCCTAAATACCTTTGAGCACCTAGATGCCCCCAAAAGGGTTTATATTTGCAAAGGAAGCTATTAAGGTAATGTAATGTAATACACAGTATTTGACAGAGAAACAAGTTATGTGTAACTCTAAATCTACATGTATGTGTAACTCTAAATCTATTCCTAAATGTATTCTGCATTTGGCGCCTAACACACACAACATCCTTAAATATTTTGAACAAGGTTTTCCTAAAGATAATCATTAGAATGAAATCCTTATCTAGTTTAGTCAGAAAGCTTTCTGCTTTAAAATCAGATACCCACAAGCTCCTGAAAAAGAAAATGAGGCAGAAAGGAAAGAAATTTATGTGTGATGCTCTCATTTACAACAAAAAGTAACAGTGGCTTTTTCTCTTTCAAGGATTCATGCTGTTACAGGTGCTTATTCAGATATACCATCTGTTTAAAATAAACCTTCATGAGTTTAAGGTTAATTTCATTTCCACAAATATTCGCAGGTATAGCATGTGCCTCTGCAAACTTTTACAATCTAAATTGTAATATTCCAGAGCCTAATTTTTCTTTCACAGCAGGAGTGGTCCTGCTGATTAACAGATCTTTTTCAAACTCAAATCTACATATGTGATAGATCTACAAAGTCTCTTTTGTATAAAAAAACATTTTTGAACTGTAAATGCTTGAAGAATTCTGTGGCCTTGCTGTGCCCTTCTTATTCTAACCTTTGCTGTTGGTGAAGTTGGGATCATGCTAACAAGGGGCAACTACCCTGGAAAGGGGCAGGAGGCAACAGGCTCACTGAAGACAGCACCATTTTATACTTCCTAAACATTACCAGCCATGGCCACAGTCAGGCTCCCAGGGTAGGAAATCCCTCAACAGGACCTGCTATGGTTGTTCTTCAGAGCAAGTACCATCACTCGTGAAGGTCTCTTACTTATCCAGATTTTATTTCTTCAGACTAATCCAGGAAATAAATCAGCTTTGCAATCCCATCCTCTTTATTTTCTTCCTGACTTCTCCATTTACATGCTTTGCAAATTTGTTTCACTATAGAAAATAACTGCTGTAACATTTATGGCTGTCTGGCTATTGTCAACGGAATTGGCATGGACAGTTCTGGATTTCTTGCTCCATGTGATAGTTGTGCAGACTGCAGGTCAGAAAGCAAAATCATTCAGACATTTGTCTGGTACTGTGCCTTTTGTTAGCAAATGCTGAATGCAGTGCCAACATACCTGTAGCTTTGCTCCCACTGCTAGACAGGGTAATAAATACTTCAAATTGGAGTGACTTCCAGTCTTTTTGACTGTAGGTAGTCAGCAATAATACAGCACTCTCACTTAAAAAATGAAATTAAGCTGTCAGAAATATTACGTCTGTGGCAAAAGTTACATGGAAGCTTACTGACAGCTATCCTCACTGTTGCTCATCTCACTCATCTTGTTGCCACTGGGGTTCTGTCTTTATTTTTGCACTTTGAGTCAAACAACTGTCAATTTTAATTTTATTTGTAGAAACTGGTGTGGACAAATTAATTCCTAGCCCTGTGCTGGTTATCTTGAGATTAATGGGAAATCCAGAGCTAGGAGTCAGAGGGGTAAGTAGTCTGAATGGGAGAGAAAAGCAATCCACCAAAATCACAGAGTAGCCTCAATTTTTGGATCTTGTGACCCATTCTTGAGAAGACAATAAATACCCTTTCTGTGCTATAAAGAACCACAGAACTGCAAAGAGGTTCTTGTTCTTGACAGAAAAGAAACTTGATGGAACACATTGGCTACTTTAAAACCTAGATTTTGACATTTCCTGAAATACTGACACAATAAAGGTCTTTTCTTTTACAGTGGAATCTAATGTTACATATTTAATCATCAAATATTAAGTAACAATGAAGTGTTTAGGTTAAGTAACAATAAAGTGTTTGTGCAAAAAACCCCGTTTCCTGTGCCAAAGCTCCTCCTGTTAAACACTCCTTAGAGTTATACAGAAAAATAAGGAATATGCAGTTTTCCCCTTTGGTAAAAAACCTCTGTATTGTCAAAAGAAACAGCAATAAGTTTCTGGTACATCCTGATGTCTGAGGAGTTACCAAGACTTTGCTCAAACACCATCAGAAGATGACATTCCCCAGGGGGAAGACTCTTGACAGTTGAGTTCAGCCGAGTTTGGGCACTTCATGGTCCTGTTCTTGGTTGAGAAGGCAGAGAACCATTCTGTGATGTACACAGGCCTGACCTATTACTTTGCATGTATTATGTCCAGTACTGTTTGTTTATTTACCCTGGGCTGTTCTGCTAGAACAAACATTCTCATCTAGATCTCAAACAAAAAGATAAGCAGGCCAGCATTGCTTCAAACTCACATTCCCTTGAAAAGGCTTTCTGAGAGGAAAGGACTTTCTAAACGGTTGGTGTGCCCATTCCCATTTTAACCAGTACTCAGAAGAGGCGCTGGCTCTGCCTGCCACCACTTTCAGTAGCTCTAGATTGTGATTACTGGTAGCTTTATTCATATTTTGGTTCCCCAAAACAAGGCATGCTAAACAAATCTGGATTTTTAAATGATCAGAATTATCTGGTCACTTAATGATTATTCTTTGCATTAGGACAGAAATTTAGACACTACACTGCATTGCACAAACCCACACTGTCCTAGACAAAGCAAAATATTTGCTCCAGACAAAATGAATGTTCTCATCTTTACTTGCAGGAAGTGTCAGGCTTTTGAGGGAAAGATCAGAACAGTGCTAGGTCAGGGAAACAAAAAGATGACTGCATCCTCCTTACTCTGTGCAGAAACAACCAGCAAGGACTTCACCTGAGACTGAACTTGCTCTCTTTGATTTTCACTCCTGGGCTTGACAGCCAATTTCTTTTTTGTCTGTAGCAGGCAGTGGCCCCAGAAGAGAATGACAAACTTTAAACATCAGTCATTTGGCCCTAGCCTCCTACAGCCCATGAGCTGGGAAACAGCATGATCTAAACAGTCTCAGAATGACTCCCCACACTTGGAAATACGTTCCCATGGTTTTTCAGGCACACAGAGAAGCACCAGCAGGGAAGGCCATTCTGCCCATTGGGAGCTAGGTTTTACTTCAGCAATATCCTTATTTACTTCAGCAACAGAAAGATAGTGACACTTCAAATTAATATATACCAAACAGAAGTCCTAAAAATAACACCAAGAAAATAAACAAAGCATGCAGTTGGGAAGCTGCAAACCTCTCACACTGTATAGGTAACATTTTTGTTTAAGTTCTTTTTAGAAGATTCACCTACAGTGGGGCAGAATTTTGGAGGATGGCAGACATATATATGCATTCATATACTGCAAGGCAGCAACAATGTAAAAAATAGCAAGAAAAACAAATTACTACATAGCACAGAAATAGAAACTGCAGCCACTGTCTCAATCCTTACCTTTTAGAGTTGCCTTCTTAAGTACCTTCATGGCATAAAGCTGCCCTTCATCATATCCTTTTACCTTCCTGACTAGAAATACCTGTAAAAAGCAAATGTTTTGTATAGATGAGTACTGAATTTCTGCTTACAAGTCTTACTGCATTCAACAGGAGAATAGATACTATGGTTCAGGAAATCTAATGAAAATTACTAGCTGAAAGCATTTAATATCTATTTCACCTGCAATTGGTTGAGCTAGCTTTGGAAATTTCCTGTTTTAAGCTTTTACCACCTCACAGAAAAAACATTTTCATTATTAACTGATCTGATATATTCACTTAAAGATGGGTGAAAAGTTAGAATCAGTGTGCACATATCTCTTCATATTCTGACCAGCTTTACATGAAAAAAAATTATGTCTCATTTGTGTCTAGGAATGTGCAGTGTTTTAAAATTATTGCCATCAATTACATTAAAGAAAAAAATCAGTTTGGTGCTATTCATGCCGTAAGTCATGAATAGCAACTTGCCTAAGATGTAGCTGAAGCAGAAAGTATATACAGCTGAAAATCTGTTGTTATTATAAAAAAAGACAGTTTTTCCTGTTACTGTCGCCTATGCTTCATCTTCTGACAGTGTGAAAGTTTAATTAAAATATAATAAAATTTGTAGCTAAACTGGTATTCTTTTTACTGTACTACATGCAAATATTTCTTAGCTGCCCCTCAGTGCATCTGAGCACTGCAGGGGTAGTGAACAACAGGATCAGTGGTTCAGTTTGGTCTTTATAAGACTTTCAGTGTTTTAATAAATAAACAAGTCTTATAGCTGGTTCCCAGGACACACTCTGTCTGCTGAGGTCAGAAGTGTGACCGCAGAAATTCTCAGAACTTCAGAAGTCAAGCAACAGTGTCTCTTCTTTTTCTATTTCAGCACTTGCCTTACTGGACAGAAGCTGAAGTAAAGCCAAATGTAGAAATAAAAATATAGTTCCACATACATACAGTCCCCTATATTCATTAATATACAAATTTACAAAGGCTAGGTGAAATTATCTAACTAATGAATGTCTATTTAGATTAAAAATTCAAATTATGTTATTAATTGCCTATCCAGGAACTATGAAGCTTTGTTAACCGTCTTCACCTAAAATATAAAAAGCCAAAAAAAAAAAAAAGAAAGAAGTATGTTTCTAGCACACGCTCTGCAAGTTGAAAGACTTTTCCTCCTAAAAAACCCCCAGCCTGTAAACAGATTAGATTTTTTCAAACCTATTTGAGGAAAGGTTTGTGGGAAGGGACAACGACTGTTATCAAGCAGGTACAGAAGCTGGGAAAAAAAAAGAGAAGGTAAATTCTCAGTTCTCTCTGAACAACTTCATCAGGACTCTAACATCTGCCAGCACTACAGCTGCAACACTTCTACAGCATGATCTGAGAGGGGTTTGGTGAGACTTTCCTCGTCAAGGTGCTTCCTGGGCATAGGAGATACGCACAGGTCCTAAGCCCAGCCTGGGCACATGCTGCTCGCTGCCAGCTCCTGCTTCCTACTCTGATGAACACACAAACACCTCCAGTGCTCACAACTGTAGGAAAAAGTGATGAAATCTGGATGCAACAGGTACACGTAAGACTTTCTGAAGTGTTTTTTGTTGTTATTAATGATAAATTAAGCTCAGCTGCTCCAGCATTAACAGGAAAAGTCAATTAATGTAGAAGTTTACAGAGGAAAGTTGGGATATTTTTCTGTCCAGGTCAAGTAAAAGATTTAGTTTTTGTATTATGTTGAAAATCAGGAGAAAATCAAAAGCAAGCTTCTCCAGACACTAGATTTTCAGCTGTATTATTATTTTTTAAAAAACATTTATAGACTCTTTACCCCAAAAAACCAAACCCTTAAGATAATGGTTTTCAGCAGCACTGCACATAAAATAGCACAGCAAACTGCATCTGCAGAAATATTAGGCTGCAGTTCTAGAAATATTTTGTCTGCCCTATAATCTTGCTCTAATAAGCAAAATTATCAATTTACATTACCAGTCACTAGTCAGCTGTTCACTGTAGCATGGGATAGGGCACTTGTCTGCATTCCCTCCAAAAGCGATGAGTCAAGAACACTATGTTCTATTTCAAAGGACATCAAAATAACCACCAAACCAGAAAGGAACTGAACAAATGGAAATGCAATGTATTGCAAAATGATGTCACTCTTGTGATTATTCTTAAATGTAATGCTACACATCGTTGTTGAAACCACCAAGTAATCCTGAAGTGCTAAATTGACAGATTATATTAACTGGAGTATACTAGTTTGTCCATGTGGTTGAGCACGACCTTCAGTTTTCTAGTTTGATATGTTTGTAAGGTTATTAACACTTGAACTAGCAAAACTCCCTTAGCTGGAGCAATTAGTGCATCTCCCAAAACCTGATATAAAAAGCTAAGCAAGTGCTCTGCATCTCAAGAGTGTTGGGGGCACTTCCTCTGACATCAAAGACATCTTCTGTAATTATTTAGGCCTTGGTTGAACAACTTGAAAACATAATGGTTTGAATCTCCAGAGACACTGATTTGAACCATTAGCTCAAATACCAAGGTGACGAAAATGTAGGTGGGTTGGGGACCGCATAAGGAACACAGAGCAGACCTCTCTTCCCCGTGTCTTTGCTGCTCTAGGGAGTTTACTGATGTTCTCACATAAGATATGGAAAGTGATTTGTAATTACATGCAGCTCCAGACAGGTACATTGTCTACACTCACACTCTGATGCCCAAGAAATCAAACTTCCTTTTGGGAAGTGGTTGCACAGACCAGGCATTTTCCTTATAAAATGCCTAAGGCTAGAAGGCCAACTCAAACAATACTGAAAATACATCAATACAATGTAAGATAACCAGCAAACCATTTCTAAAATCTTTACTGTCTATATATAAAAACCAACTGTTCTGCCTCTGTTACTTTTAGCCAAGATGTTTCTTTCCATTGTTCTTCACCTTCTTACACTGAGTCCCATAGTAAACCTTATTTTGATCTGTTTGCTTTTTCACATTCATTTAATATTTAAAACTTAAATATACTGTGCTCTGAAGAAATTCTTGAGCTCAAGACTTGGTATTGAATGTTAACTTTCTTGATATTTCTAATCCCAGGAAACTTCTAATAGATTTAATTATCAATATAATTCTAGAACAACCAGGATGTTGATAAACACTCTTAATATACCTTTCTTTAGGAATAAAACTAAAGGTTCTGATTAGAAAATATGGCTTTAAAACTCCACAGAATAATACAAGGACTTCAATGCCTAGTTTCAGCTACGTTTACTGTTCCAAAGGTTTCAATGTCTTATTTGAACCACAGAAAGACTTTAAGGCTGAATTGACCCTTTTTTCTCTCCATCTTTCCTTCTTGTTCTCATTTCCAACCAACATGCCCTGCTGAAAAACTGTCTTTGGAATGAAGAAAATCCTTTGTCTTAAGATATGTGGCGAATGTTACTTCTCCACAAATTAGCTTGCGGTCATACAGGCAGGAGTTTTTCCCCATGCTCTTGCTATAATAATTATTGTATTCTGCACTGGGGTTTATCTCCACGACCTTTCAAGTCTCTCAAGGTTTCTGAGTGTGAACTGAACAGAAGTCTGGGACTCAGAAATGTCCTTGAGGTTGCCCTCAGTAGGAACTGTGCAGCTAACTTCTTTAAGTCTTTGAATGTTCCTATTTACACCCTCCAACTAAGTAGCAGGGGCATACTCACCTCCCTGGTGGAGAGATAATCCATAAATATTGTTTATCACTGTTTGTAAACAGTGATGCCTTACTAACAATCACTTGTGCTCATTAGTCCAGGTCCAGAGCTATAGCTGCTGTTTTCTAAATTGGCTCATATGCAGAAACCCATCTAAAAGACTGAAACATTATTAAAATGAAGATAGAAGGGCTTTCCTTATCTGCCTTTACAATATAAATTCTATATAGACAGTGTCAGCAGTGTAAATGAACTCAGAGAAAAGACACAATATTTTCAGTGTTGCTCTGGGTGATTAGGTGACAATAAAAATTACCTTTCCGTATGAACCTTGTCCTAATACTTTCAACAGCTCAAACTGAGAAGGATCTGCTTTTTCAAAACCTTCCTTGACATGATGACTGATGTCTATTTCCTTCACAATACCTTCTTCCTGCAAAGGAAAAAAAAAAAACAAAACCCCCAAATCAGAGCCATTATCTTAAGGAAACATATTGTTTATTAAGATCTCGTCTTCTGTAATGCTACAATCATGTAGCAAATTTTGAAAATAGAAACAAATGCTTGCCTAAATATTCCATGTGCCTGTTACCAGCTGGGGAGGATACTTGTCAGGACATCCAGACCTGGTACTTCTGCTTATTAAACCTCAAGATATGACTAGATAAAGACAGATTATACAAGCTGAAGCCAAAAATACACTCCAGAGCTTGGTGTGCCCATCAGAGACCTTGTCACCAGAGTGGCACATACTCAAATGTGCACTAGAAAGGCTCCATCATGCTTCTCTCCACAAACTTTCTCAGCTTCCCCTCAAATCATCATTTAATCTTAAAAAGTTTCCTTAGTCTTAAGCAGTAATTCTTCCACTGAGTAGGCAGCAAGGAAAGACATTGCTAAAAGAGCCTCTTCCTATTTACCTCAAAAATTGGAAAGTTACTACTGATAACCATTTAAACAGAAAGCAAATGAATGATTAGATATAAAATGAGGTGGTGGTGGGAGAAGACCCACACACGCTTTGTTGCTTGCAAGAATTAGTTTTTTATGCTTTGGGTTTGTCCAGGTTCTTTTGTAAAAATCTTTCCTCTGTCAATAGATGCACACTCCTCAAAGACATCAGTAGAACTAGGACCTTCATCTTGCAAGCTGTGACATATGGCATTAGTTTCAGTTTTTCATTCCTTGTTATTTTGGCATGTTCCTTTAAAAAATGAGCAACTGGGTCACTTGAGACCGAGAGGGACTGCATAGAGTTTGCAGCAACCCAGAAAGTCATTGAGCTGAAAAGAAACCTGGAAGAAAGAACATGCTCCTCAAGGACACAAAGATAAGAAAAGATAATACTTACACACCTTTTTATTTCTGTAGTGTTTTGAACACCTACAGTTGAGCTTTTTGGTTTGTTGGCATTTTTTTCCCCCCAAACTACTTGTTCTAACTTCTCCACAACAAAAATATGGATTTTCAGTACAAACATTTTTTTAATCATCTCCCAGTCTTTTTTAATAATTTCCCATTTAGGAATAAGTTTGAATATTTCTGCATCCTGCAAAAATAATTGTAATCTCACAAAAATTTCTATGTGGACTTTTTCTGCAATTTTCCTTTCTCCCCCTAAAAAATCCTTATAAGACCTAGAAATATAAATTATTTCCCACTCTTAATGTTGAGAAAAGAGAAATAACATCCTAAAAATAAATATGCATATAATTCCCAAAACATTTGACCAAAACAGATTCTGTGCTAAATAAGAATAATTTTGCTTTTCTTCTCCTCCAGAAAAAAATTGCTATCATTTTCTACTAGCTGTAATTTGACAGATACATTGTTTGCATTACCCAGATTGCTTTCTAAATTGTAGTTTCAACCCTCCTCTTCCCTACCCTGCCTCTTAACACTCACATACTTTGGAACAGTGGACTATATCCTCTTCTTGGTTTGGAAAGCTTCCTGTAGTTCATTCATGCTACCACAATCATGGAAAATAATCATAATTTCACGGCAACTCCTTTTTCTGATCCTAATTCCTACAGTTTAAGGTTTGCCTGAAAGGAAATGCATGAAACCAATGAACAGTTTTCACAGAGAGATTTAAAGGATTTCTAAGTACAGAACTGTCAAGATTTGTCTTTGCATTTTTCTTTCTTTAATTGCCGTGTGAGATAGCATAACTTTCTGGTATTAAATGCATAATCTTTTTAAATTATTTTGTATTCCAGCATGAATCATAAAGTCACTTTCAGCTACATTTGCAATTTAAATGATGAGTGAGTTTCAATTCTCCCATTCATACTACTCATCAAAGACCTACAACCCCAAGCATATTTCTCATTGTATTACTAAATTTAATATAACCTCTTTCAATTCATGAAACACGTTCAGTTACAGGAATATATTGAAAGTATTACAATGATGAAAATTCAGCTTGCTGGAAGAAGGCTTAAAAATTTCTTGCACTCTCATAGAATAGCATAAATAATTTATAGCATGCAATAAAAGCAGTACTTAAATAATATACATCTTTAATTAAAAGCTCTGGGGGAAAAAAAAAGTATTTACAAAAAATGCAACCAAATACAAGGCCTAGCAACATTAATCAGAGAAGCACAGATTTTAGAGACAGACGAAAAATGCTAGATTTTGTGATTATCAAAATACAAAAACGGTTAGAAGAGGCTTCTAGGGGTCATCTACTTCAGCAGTCCTGCCCAAAATCAATATCACTGACACTCGATCAGACCAACCAGCTGGTTTTTGTCCGCTGTGGTTTTCAGTGTCTCAAACACTGAAGCTTGAGCCACTTCCTACAAAAGATTATTCTCTTTCAATCTGCTCACAGTCCAGTCAAGCTGGATGTTCCATGTGCCCTTAGGAGGAAGCAGGATATTTTTCTAGGAAGGTAGGATTTCCTGTGGATTTCCTGTGGTTGCCTTGCTAGAAAGGGACAGCAAGGCAGCACTGAAGAAAAAGCATGCCAGACAGCTGTTTTTTCACCTATCATCACCGCAGTGGTGTCACTTGTGAGCTGTCCAAGAGGTAGATAGTATTTTAAATCCACTTTCCCCTGGAGCAGAAAGCCAAACTGGCAGTGCCTGAGACTGGAGACAGACACAGCTCCTTAAAGGAAATACATGCTGGTGTGTTTGCACACATGCACCCATTTGCCTTGAATATATTTCTATGATCTTATTACTTATTGGTTGCATAAATTATGGAATAACTTCTATTTATTTGTTTTACCTTTCCAGATAAAAACCCCAACACAAACCAGTCTTATAGTCTTTATTTACATTCTTACTTACATCAGAGTTTCTAATTTCTTCCTGTATTATGATAATATGGAATCTGACATAATTTTGGTCAGGTACTCATGATCAGAGTGAAGCCCACATGGTCAAAGCACAAGTATTTTGGTCTGGGTTGCATACTAGAAACTTCGCCAATACAGATTTATTTCTCACCATTCCAGCAAGAGTACTGTATCTGCATCAAGAATTTGCATAATGCAATAAAACTGAGACAAGACAATCATAATACAGACAAAGCCTGCACACTGAAAAAGCTGTTTTGATGGAAAGGATTTCACTCTGGGAAAAAAAAATACAAAAAACCAGCCAACTTCAAGACTAGTTTTGATCAGTGAAGTCAGTGGAATCAAAAGGGAATGTTCCATAGTTCCATCTTGCAACAGCTGTGCACACCAGCCCAGGCTCTTGCTCCCTGCTGACTTGTTCCACACTGTATTAGCAGGAATGCTTGACTTGATGAAGCTTAATCTTTTGTAAATTTCTCTAAATATTTATGTTCACACAAAAAATGTCATCCGGTGACAAAAGTGAGATGGGTGTTCTTAGTAGCTTGAAGAACACACATGGTCAAGCAGGATAGAGTGGTGGGGGGCAATAAACTGGAAGGATAAAAGAGAAATGGAGAGTGCTTCTCTATGTTAATACAAGAAAAACCTATTCTGGGTCTGATTCTATACTTCATTATTTTCTTAAAGGCTTCCCCCAGAGCTGGCAGAAGGTTTGGACATAAAATAACTCACTGTTAAAACGAAAAGACCATTTTGATTTCTTCTCCTTTGGGACATAGGAGAAGAGAGCCTCTGTTCTTGCCCTGTGACTGTGGATAGCAGAGACACATCTGCTTTGGTGCTTCTGGAAGGGAACATGTCCCTGTAGCATTGGTCTTAGCTCACTTCCAAGACTTCTTCACGCAACCTTGGAGAAAGAGAGGCACTAATGCTTAGTGGCTGCTTGAGAGCAACCACAGAAAACTGCAACAATACTTCCCAACTCATTGTCTCATGTCAGAGGATTAAGAAGTTTAGGGATATATATTTGGCAGTGGAGTACAAAAATTAATTCAAAAAGGCGGGCCTTCCTGGAGAGCAATTTATTATCTTGCCTGTTTTACAGCCTCTCAGCAAACATTATGGAAAGAATACCTCCTAGAAAATGGACAGGTTTAACAGCTTTTGGAGTCTTGTCTGGCTACTCCCCTACTAGTTTCTGAACAAGCTGAGCTAAGGTCAACAAACAAAGAGACCACCTTAACTGCCAGATATATTTCACCCCCACACAAAAAACTTTCCTCACCAAAACTTCCTGAAATATCAGGAGGGGGAGATTATTCAAAAATCAGCTATTTTTACCAAGAGAAAAATTTATGCTACCATATCATATGCAAAAAAAAGCCATGGTGCTAATTTGATAAAATCATTGTTTTGAAAAATCAGCAAGAAAGGATTCCCAGTTTTATTCCTTGCCTGGTCATCTCCTCAGTTGCAGAGGATCAAGACTGGTGTACAGGTATGGCTGTAAAGGGTGAGCTTCATTTTCCAACAGAAGTATGTGCACTTTTAGTGTAAAAGTTTTACAATCTTTAGGCTTGCATGCTTTAGGATCTGAGGTCAATGAAGAAATAAACATGAACATGGCAGGAGGACATAAGAAATACTGATAACTCAGAAGACATTTTACTGTTGTTCGAGATAATGATTATTTGTCTACAGTATATGCTCAGGATACAATTTTCCAGTTTGGCAGATTACCACCTAATATAAACCCAAATCACAATTATTTAGCTACCAATAATCATGGGCAACACAGCATTTCAAAACAATATGATTCATTAAGAAAGCATGTTTAAAACTGTGATATGGGAATAGTTAGGACAGGATGTGTCTGATAAAGATGAGGCCAGGTTTCTACCTCTGTTTCACAGCTCAGCCCACAGGAGAGTAATCTGTGTCACAGATATAATAGGCTATTCAAATGCTGCCTAGGGCAGGAAATGAATTTTTGGCCTGCATTCAGTTCTTTGAGGACAAGAATCTACATTAAAGAAAAAAGCATAGGAGCATTTTCATTAGCCTCTTTCCAAGCCAGTCTCCAGAAGCTGGAGTAAAAATTTAAAAAGAAGTAGTCCATTTTAAGTGGGTTATTATCCAAATTCTGGCCTCTACTGTCATCTGGAAAGATGTAAACAGCAATAATGCCATAAATGAGCCTGGCTGCTTTGTTCTCTACTGTCAAATAATCATTTGCTTTAACAACAATGAATTGGACTTACTGAGCCCTTAAAGAAGTATGTGGAACTCACAGTGAATTCACTGGACATAGTGCCAGGTCTGTATTTGGCTTTCCAGCATAAGTTTACCTATCTTCTCAAAAGATAATATGGAGTTAAATAATATATTACAATTTTAAGAGAGATTGGGACTTCTTTCCCAGATCTTTCACAAAGGTTAATAGAATGTGCTATCTTGAATTTGGAATTCCAACAAGTATGTAATTACTTAGTGGAAAACAAAAACCTTAAGAGCAATTTCTGTGGAAATCAGCTGTTAAATTCAGCAGACCTTTTCCTAGAGAGGGTAACTACTGAGCTCTCTTTAAAATGCTTTAGCACTTCTCTCCAGCTCCAATTTTTTATCCCACATTTTTAGTTTCTTCTCCCTAATACATGACTGTACAGTTGGGGTTCAGCTGAAGTTCAACAAACTAAATGGAAAGAGATGAATCACAGAGAGCAAAGGCAGTCAGTAAAATCTGCTGGATAGACTGGTGAAGTCCATGAGGTGGAGGCTTGAGTATTCAGGAGTATTCAGGAGCACAAAATCTTTTGTGCTACAAGGCATCCTATGTGTCTTTGATGAATCACTGAAGACTGAATTCAGCTAAATAAATGCAAGCTGAATTCAGCTAAATAAATGCAAACAGGAGACAATGTTTTGAACTAGGTTTATTTTGCAGTCAATAGAGAGAAGCAGGGAATTCATGATTAAAAGAGATCAGATTCTTAAAAGAAATCACTTCCTAAAAAGTGCATTTCTGTCCTATGACTATGAAGGAAGTCTAAGATAACTTGCTGGGTTGTGGGCTTTTGCAGTTGCATGAGATGAAGTCACATTTATCATTTGATTTTGAAACACACTTAAATAGAGAAGTATTGTGGCCAGATTTTTAATAGCTTTTCAAGAGAGATGTTTGCTGATAAATGCCATAAAACTTCTATTGAAATGGAAGATTTTTTAAAAGAACTTACACACTTGACACATCTAGGCAATTAAAAAATACTCTAAAGTGTTGGAAATAATCCACTGATCAGGATTTTACAGCTCAGTAAATTAGGCATTTTTTCTATTTCCTCCCTAACTTGAAAAATAGGGATAGTTGCTTTTTGCTATGCTGGGGGAACACCATGAGAATCAACACAGAAAAAATTGGCATTCTTATACTGCAGTAATGGACAGACAAATTATCTGTAGTGTATCCAGTACACATGAGATACCAGGCAGCCTACAACTGAATTCTTCAGCTCAGACTGAAGCATTTTGAAGTCTGGTGCTCTGTATCTTATGACTGTAGTGTCTTCACAGACCCAGTCCCTGACTAGGACAAATACATACAACACTACGACTACAAAGTTACATGAGAAGAACAGTCTTCTTATTCCAAGTGCAGATATGCATTAAGTACAGGGAGATACCAACTCTTGATCTAATGTTCAACCCTAGACACAAATCACTAGCCAGGGTAACTCTAATTTTTATGTTATCTCTTATGAAAACTGCAATAGTTTATGAAGAATGGTGAGTAGAAAGAGTGCCTAAAAAAATGTTAAAGGAAGTGGTTAAAAAGAAAAAGACAAAAGCAGGACCATCTGGTCACAAAAAAAAAATAATTACAAACAGTTGGCCAGCCTTACTCATACAGTAGCTCTCTACTAATACTCAAATACATTTGTGAACTTTTCCAAAAACAGTCTCAAAATGAGTCACACCATTAAAGGACAAAGAACTCAACAATATTGCTCGTTCTACAATAAATAAGAGCAGGAACGTTTTTACCAACATCCTACTTGGCATGGCTTCCATGTGCGCCATTAGCCTTTACAACTCCAAAGAGAGGTAAGGTTCATTGTTGATTGTTTCTTCCGGTAAATAGGCAAAAGAAGAACTGCAGCTCTTTCATCAAGGAACTAACTCCCAATGTGTCTGGAGTCAATGCATGGCAGAAAATGTGCCTCTTAGAAGGGTAAGTATTCTTGTTTCCTTATAATGATTCTATGTCACCACCGAACAGGTTATGAACAGGAACCTGAACAGGCTTACATGCAGTGGTAGGGGCCAATATACAGGGCTGATTTGAAAAATACTTATGCTATAACATAGCTCAGGGCTGGTTCCCATGTCAGTATTGTTCCCTGCGCAGTCTGGTCTGAACAACTCAGAAACTCTTTGTGAGTTGCTTGGGTGACTCCTGCCAGAGACTCTCCCAGGGATGCCCCACTCACCACCACTGCAGCCACCCACCAGAGCTGCTGGCACCTGCTACAGTCCATCAGCACTCACAGGAAAGCCCTAGTGGGACAGTCCTAATGTGATGGCAACCTCTGCTCCATGACTTTCCAGAATGTGTGATGTAGCCTCCACATCCCCATGTCCCATCTTCCCGCCTGTGAAATGCAGGTAAGGCCATCTTCCTCTTTCATGAGGTTAGGCACTGGGAAGATACCAAATGCTCAGATACTATGCTATTAGGCTTGAAAAATAAGGAAGACAGAAAAGAAGGTCTAAATGTTAAGGGTACTATTCAAGAAATATAAATACTTGCTAAATTACTCCAATTCTCTTATTGCTGTACTCAGCTGCTTCACAGACTAGAAAAAAAAAGGTGCCTGGTGTTTTACTAGTGCATTTGAGTGTGAAATAAAAACTCCAGCTGGACTGTGAAGATAAACTGCTTAAGCAAAACATATTTTAAACCATTTCCTCACAATTTAATTATTCAAATAAAACACTGCCCACGACAGCAGTGTAAATGGCACCACAACAAAGTAGAAAATACAAAGCCCTGGGGCACTTGGATGGTGATTTTCAAGAACTGAATCATCTTTAATATGCATACTAAAGGAAAAATACCAGGTTTCATCTTGAAATATGAGGCAGAGTCAACAAAAGGCTGTAATAAGAGATAATCGCATTACTGAAGTGTTGGATTAGTCAGTTTAGGAAATATACCTGTCTGCTGTTTACAAATCACTTGTAGGCTTTGGTAATTATCATTTTGTCTCCAAGAGGAATATTGACCTGCTTGCACATTTTTTGTCCTCCCATTAATTAAATCAAGCATCCGCTAAGGGTTCAGCCAGCTTGTACTCCACAAACTGGAGTTTTGCTGGCATCGTGTTAGGGAAAAACGTGTTGTAATGACGTTCATTATCTCACTGGCATTTTGCAGGCAGAGTATTAATAGGGAAATGGCCTAACGTGAGGTCATTATGGAATCAAAGCAAATGTAAATTAGTTTTAATGCCACTGTCTCATGACATAGAGCATCAGTGAAGGCACTGAAGGAGAGAGGCTGAAGCAGCTGAATGAGGCAGAGAGATGATAGCAAAAAGAAAATTTTAAGAGATGATATGACAAATTTAGCGATTTGGAGGGCAGAGAGAAAAGGAGGTATCAAAAAGGACATAAGACAAGGGCAATTGGCTTGTGCCTATGCCAACAGAGAATTAAACCAAGAGAAGAACTGCAATATTAAATTACTTGAAATGCAAATTTTGCCCCTTTTATGCAGCAGTTTAATCCAATTTAAATACCTAACCATCTTCCTGGGATGAGGAGAAAGTACAGGCATGCATGTATGTACTGGAGTGATCTGATGGGAAAGCTGGTAAGCAGTCCTGGCATACTCAAAACTGCTCCCAAAACAAAGGGTGAGAGGATGATGGGGACCAGAGGTGCTTTGCTGCACAGTTGGTTAATGCCCTTGGGCATCCTGCCTCCTCCAGTAACTCAACTGGGCCTCCAAAACACTGTATGAATGCAGTGGATCTAGACTCTGCTTATTTATGTAGACTCCAGCTTCAATTTTTTTAAGTTATACACAGATAAATTTTAAAAAAGAAGTTACACAAATACCTGACAATACTTCATCTCGTGCTGGCTCCAGTTTCATGGACAAACATTTAGCAAGGGATACTAAAACTTATATCTTCAGCTGTATACTTTTATTACAACCACAGCTAAGAGGTGTTAGGTCATTATTTGCAGACATTCATATTTCAGTGCCTAAGGACTGTTACCATGCACAAGTACCTCTTAAACAGAGTTTCAGCAGTCCACTGAAAATCTGGCCCAGGAAAAGGCCCATAATATTTGTGGGTTTTTAACTACTAAGAAACCTCTAGTTTAGGTCATGTCTGTCAAAGATTCACACAGCCGATCTCCAAGGAAGAAGCTGCTAAATAATTATCAGACATCCTCTTTTCTGTGAAGGGAATAATTGTTTACAATTACTGTATTAAACAGAAGCATACATTATGTACACACACTGACTGAAAAGATGTGTACTTTGAGAATGAGAATAAACAAAACACAAAAAAATCCATCTGGATTCAAACACCTTTGCAACACTGTTTAGAAGCCTCTTGTTTCAAAGAGGTCAAACTGCTGCACCAATGTGTTTTGAGGAGATTGACAATGGAAAATGTGGTTTTGTATAACAAAAGTGGGGGGTGGTAAGTTAGTTGATTGTCAGCTGACCGGGATCTTGATAAACTTATCATGGCAGTGTCACAGCAGCAAAACTTGTAGTCAAAGCTGACCCACAGTCTACTGAAGTCTACTGAAAATTATTTCCAGAATAGGATTCATCCAAACATAGGTCCAAACTATGTTCAACAACCAAACTCTGTCTGAGTTATTTGTCTAAACTTCTGTACAGCTGACAAAAAATGGGTGCTTTTAGGCTCTTCTTCCTATTAGACAACAGTATGTCTCCAGTAGTCTAAAGCAGGACTTAGTAAGCTTGCCTCTTTCTGCTGACTTAAAGGAAGTCTAAGCTAATTAGCTCAGATTACATTAATTCTTCCTTCCTTCATTCCACAATGACTCCTTTAGCATTAGATGGAGCATATGTACTTTGCAAAAGACATACACTGCATTATATTTGATATTTCTAGGCCAGCTTTTGATCAACCCACCTTTACCACTATGGATTTTCTGCAGTCTCCAGCAGGCCTGAGTTGATGATGACCCATGATGCTCTCATAGTTTAATTTTTATGGCCTGAAGTTTACTTGTACAAACTATTGAAATATCTTCTGCAGAGACATTCCTACCCTCTGTGGCTTGTGCCACCACAAGTCAGGGAAATCAGGGCTCTTGGCCATGAAGCTGGAAGCAAACCCACAACCCTGCATCAGACACCATGCCAAATTTTTACACTGGGAGAAACTTTAACAGGTATGGGAAAAAACAGTGTCTTCAGTCTATTAATTCAAAATAATTTTTACTTATTTGCACAGTTCTTGTAGCGTTTGACCCTTTAGATCACCTGGCATCAGTTAGAAAACTGCCAAGCCTACTAAAAGCTAAACCCAGCTGCAGTGCTCATCACCATGCTCCTGCAGACTGTGAGGTTTGACTTTCACCTGCTCTGCAGCTCTTTTACACACCTAACTGTGTAAAGGGACATTTACATCAAGTGGTCCTGGTTCTTATCTTCAGACACCTTATTCACAAAAAAACTACTTAAAACAAAGATATATGATGGTGATGAAGAAAGGCAGTGGAAAGGAGCTCTTTCTGTTTAATCCATTTCCGTGCCAAAGCTTCTGGGGTTTTAAAATATTGAATACACCAGTTTTAGTGCAAATTTACTGCTTTTGCCTCCATTCTACAAGTATTTTTTTTAACATGTACACAAGCAAGAAAAAGGTCACATGGAGATTACCAAGTTACAGCTAGGTAGCTTTCATTCACCTGCAGGTATTTAAATATTTTTCTGTACTGGCTCAAAACTGTTAAAACAAATTCACACAGCATCTTAACTGGTAAAGGATTTGTTGTTTGTTTTTGTTTGTTTGTTTCTTTCTTTTAAATAAAAGATAATCCAAATGGCTTTACTGCAAATCAGTTTGCTCCACACTATAAAGGGACAAGGTGGGGAGAGAAGACAAACTTGTATCTATGGTCTTACTGAAATGACAGGTTTGCTCTCAAGTGATTACAGAACTGTACCTACAAAAAGTCCAGAGCACAGATAAAGATCTTTGTAGTACAACATCATGACCTCTCTCACAAGTTTATCCCCAATGAGCTGGAGAAGATAAAGTTTACTTTACAGTAAACTGTAAGATTGCTCCTATGCTCAGAACACCCACAGAGCTGTCTGGGACTCCTGGAAGAGACTAACCTCTCATTCAGAGAAAAGTGAATGGGCACAAATTAAATGAGTTCCTCCTATTCAACTTTTAACATTCATTTTGGATACAGCTTCCATTAGGAACCTGAAGAAAGGAAAATGAACAGCAAAATACAGTGCCACACTTTACACAGGTGTTACTCTTTTTTTTTTTTAAATATCAAGCTAATAAAATAAAAATTATTTTTGTTGTTTCATATGGTGGATACTGTACCGCTGACACTCAAAATCACCAGCTGGCTCCACTGGGCTGCAATGTCAGTGAAATCCTTAATGAAGCTGGAAGACAGAATTCTGAAGAAGAATCTGATGACACGTTATAATCACCAACAATTTTTTTTGCTACATAAAAAATCTGAAAATCACTTGAATTCAGGAATTGTGTGTGAAACACAGTGCATCAAACAATATCTATTCCTGCTCCTTTACAGATAAGGCATTTATTGTGCTTCTCAGGGAGTCCTAGACAATTGTGCCTACAGTATATTACAGCCTTTATAGTGAGACTTATTTTATAACCCTAGCCAGCCAGCCAATCCATATCTGTACCACATGTAACTATAGTGATGTTTTATAAACAGCACTAAGAAGACAACTGAATGGTAAGTGAAGTAATTCAATCAAACAGTAATGACAGGAAGCTGAAATTAATATTATGGTCAAAGGAAAATTAGAGAACACAACCAGAAGATGACAAGTGAAAAGAGGAAATCTGAAACCACACAAAAGTGCTACTTTAAAGAAGTGTTTAATCAAACACGCAAGTCCAAAGCTCGTTTGTTTTCCCCATTTTGTCAAAAAAAGAAGAGCAATTCCTAAGTGTTTCAAAGACATCATGGGAGGTGAAGTTTCTGCAATGTAAGACAATGTGAGGTAAGGTAAAAACTCTTTAATGTAAAACACAGTAAAAAGCTAATTATTAATTTGCCACAGATTTTGCTTTGTTTGTATTCTTAAATTTATTTGCATTAAAAAGCTTTTTTTTTTTTTTTTTTTTTTTGCTGACTGCACTGCAGGGTTCTGCTATGCCAAAGCAGAGTTCTAGCTCACTATGTTAAAAGCTCAGCTGTCCAAAAAACATTATTTTTGGACAGCGCTTTTTCTGATTTGTTTTCAATATTCAGAATGTTTCTTTACCCACAAAGGCTGAGTAAATTGTCATCTGTTGTCTTTGAATTTTATCCAGAACTTACAACTGAAACTTTTTTGTACAGGTCAATACCAAAATATTTTGTCTTCATAGAACTCGTTATGCTTGTGAAGATACACATGGATGTCATCAGTGACTCTGGATTAAACTGTGTTACTGAAACAATCTAAAAAGTCAGGTAACACAAGAATTACAGTTCTGCATAGCTGCAATATCTAAGCTTCCAATTCTATGAAATAGCAAGTGAAGTTGGGTGATATACAACACTGCTGTGTAAATAGCCTTCATTTGGAGGTTAAGAGTAAAGAGAAACAAAAGATTCATATCAGCTTCTCATCTTTGTACCAGCTTCCATGCCATCAAGCTGTAACTGTATGTTTTAAGGACACTGAAGGTTGATTAGATGCAGCTATAACTATAATTCCTGGAACTGCAGAGAGCAAAAGAATCAGTCTTTAATACACATGCTGCAAGTTGACCCAGGGTGATATATACCAAATGAAAATAACTATCATAGAAAATGCACAGCACTATTACCATTATTAACAAGGAAAAAGTATATAATATATATCCACATGAATATGCTGGATTTTATCTGGAACAAAATCAGAAGATTTTTTTTTCCTTCTTTTTAAATGAAAGTTCATCTGAAGATCTAAGGAGTCCATTGCACACTAAACAGCACCTATCAGCCAAGTAAGCTACTGAATCTCTCTTCCTCAAAAGTCACCTATGAAAGGCACCAATGAAAGGATAATCCCTTTCAGTATTTTCTTCACCAACAAACAAGCAAACCAAGTTACCACCAAGCGTAGCTGAAAACCTCCTGCCTGCCTTCCAATCACCACATCATAAATCTTTGGGTGGTAAGCTAAGTCTGGGAGAGTGCCAAGAGGAGTGCAGGGTTGGGCTGGGCAGGAACCAGAGGTTTGATGCAGCTGCAGGTTCCTGGGATCCACACCAACCTCATTGAAGGATATGATGGGGACATGAGCAAAACTGCTGCTTCTCAACCCATCCTTGGCTCCTCAGACCCAGAGAGGTATTGCCTCAGAAAGGTCTCCAGCTGCTCTGCTTTTGGGAATTTATAAAGGAGTCTTTTAAATCCCAACCTGAAAGTGAGCCATGGGTGAGCGCGGCAGCAGCTCACACTAGGTGTTATGGAAGGAGCCAGGTTGTTTTGTACTTGTGGCCAGTTCTGGGAGAGACCTAAATCAAAACACACAGGGCACATTCCAGCAGCGAGCCCTCCAAGTGAGAAGAGAAGGGGTTGGGTTGTGGTAAGTCACACTAAGCAGAGCTGACAATCTCCTAGCCTGTCACAACCATACAACTGTTCAACACTGCAGGGTAAAGGCCACAGAAGTTCTGAGCAAAGGCAAGAAACAAGTTTACAACCCATGTGAACATTGCAGACAGGTACGTGGGAGGCTCACATACTTGGTCTTGCAACTCCCTCCCAGGCCACTCTGGGACTTGGGGATAACACTGCTGGCCTAAACAAAAGCTGTTTTCCACCATCTAACATGTGCATGGAAACACAAGCCCTAAACCAAGCCTGTTATAATGTCAGCCTGCAGTGTTTTGTCAGTTGTGCAAGACTGGAGACATGTACCAAACCTGAATTATCCTCTGGACACAGTCAGGGGCAATAAATCTAACTACAGCATGAAAAATTCAGGTTAGACCTCTGGAAAATCCTTCCCTGGGAAGGGCAGAAAAACATCAGAACAGATGTCACTTATGTGTTACTAACTTGTATCCCAGCACCCTTCAATTGCCTCTTTTTTGTTTTGTCCTATCTGATATGCCACTCTTTTGCTGTGTTTTTTCAAGAACCCACAGTGATCTCCACGTGGCTGTAAATACAGCAAATTCCATTAAAAAATGACCATTACAAGATTTATAACAGATATTCAGAATCCACCTTACAAAAATAAGCCCCAGCTCTTACAAACCCCTTTCTTTATAAATAGGCACAATTAATTACCAGCAACATAAGTAGATATTGGAGAACTAATTTTTCTTGTAATAGTTTTTGTGGGATAAGGCCCTAAAAACATGATGCAGATGGTGAACACAAGATGCACACTGAGTAAAAACAATTTGTCTTTTCCCCAGTGGTAGAATGCCAGTTAGTTAGTCTGGTAATGACAGTACAAGAGGAAGAACTCTCATATATATATATGCCAAACTTATTCATATAAAAAGTGAATTTGGCATCAATATCTGTTGCAGCTAATCAACAACATGAGATAAGTGAGGCAACAAATTATGCCCCTTTTAATTAGCTAGCACTGTCATCTCCTTTATAAACAGGGGGAGTTTCTAAATTTGTTTTTGGTAAGGTTAAAGCACTAAAAGAAGATGAAAACATCCTGTTAGCAAAATACTGGCTTGACCATCAAAGGACTTCCTACAGACTTCAGAGCATCATCAAAACACATAAATAGCATCACTCCATGAAGAAAAGTCAGGAATGAAGAGCAGATTCATCACTTGGTGTTTAAAAGCTATTTGAGAAATAGTAAATTATTAGATCCTAATTGTGGATTTTCAAGAGTATGACTTCACTCTACTGATGAAGAAATAAAAGTTTGAGGAATTAGGCTTTTATTTTACTTGTTGCTTGACTAAACAACCAGATAATGTTGTGTTATTTCACCTCTTGTAAAAAGGAACAGAATGAAAATCTAGAATTGTACCAGCTTATCTTCCTTCAGAATGCAAATCTTTTCTAAAATAACTAAATGCCAACTCTTTTGGTATTCAAAAGGTGGCACCTTGCTTGGATAATGTATCCCTGACATGAAAATCTGCAAGGGAGAATTCCCACAGCTCCTGATACACCAACCCCCTCAGAAGAGTTCCAGAACCATATCCATTTCTATTTTAGCACTCCTCAGTCTGAAAAACCTCAATAATAGAATATAATGTTTTGCAAAGAACAGCCATTAAAAAAGAAACAAAACCAAAAAAACCCAAAAAAAAACCCCCAAAACAACAACAAAACAAACTGGATTAAAAATGGCCTAGGTATCTAAAGAAACTTTTCTTTACGTTATACAGGTCTAACACATGATTACTTAAACAACAACAAAAACCCTAAGCCTATATATTTATACAGTAAATGACTAAGAAAATCTAGGTTTTCATACAGATTTGAAAGGTCCTTGCAAAGGCTGCCAGTAGACATGGCAATCTATACAAAAATATTTAATAATATGGAGCTCTATAAAATCCAGTAATTCAAAAGTAATTCAGCTGAAAGCCAAATGAGAAGCTGCATGGTTCAACTGGTTTATGAAAGACTCAGAACCTTAGGTAATCCAGTGTAAAACGATTTGCCAAACAGAACTGCTTGCCTATAGAGGGTGAATATAAAACCTTTGTTTATAAATGCATGAGGTAACTGCCTGAGGAACAGCCCAGCAGTGCATTAGTTCTGCAATGTCCCCTCATCTTTCTCTCTCTGTGAAAGAGAAATTAAATTCTCTTGAGAATTTCCGCTGCCATTGAAAAAACATTTCAACAATCCACATACAGGATTTACTCCAATGTCCACTAATGCCAAAGGCCCCAAAACCACTTACACTGAAAGATGAGTTTTGCAATTTGGAGCTTCATCTATGAAGCAACGAAAACTTGATGGTTTCCTTTTGACTGCCATAGAAATGGCTGCTTTGTACATTTCTTTCCTCAGGGAATCCATTGCTATGATTTTCCATTGGAAAGTTTCTGTATTACTGCATTGCTAAAGTAACTGCAATGATGACCTAATCTGGGTCATCAAAAACCTAGGATTAACCACATGCTTAAAAAAAAACAAACAAAAAAATTGTTATACAAATTTACTCGCTTGACTGTCTGCAATTATTTTTATCAAATCATTGCAGTGCTTTTCAAAATGTTAATACATGGGCCAGGAGTTCTGCATTTTTCATCTATAACAAATAAAAAAGCAATTTACATTTCATTTTGTTTCATGCTATTATCAACAGCATATGCACTGCAAACACCATCCATTGCAGGATGCCAAAGAAACAACAGAAACATTAATCTAGCCTCAGAAAACCCTACAAGGTGGGTAAGCATTAACCTCAGATGCTGTGAGGTTAAGCTGCTTGCCTATGGTCACGCAGTGAATTTGACAGGACCAAACAGAGGCCAAATTTCCTGATTCCCCAGCCTTATCATAAGGCAACACTGATGTAATTGCTTTATTTTAATTTAATGGTCTGTATAATTCATGTTTCTAAATCTCCAGAGCTTGTACCAGCAGGTATTAATGCTTTACTTCAGGTTCAAAAGTACAACATACACTGTCATAAATAAAGTCAATGTCTAACCTTTTTGTCTGTTTACCTCCTCACAGTTCAGAGGTTTCCTTGTGCATGTATTTTGTTAGTTCCACTCCTATGTATTAGCCCTTATACCCAGTTTGTACCCCCAGTTAACTCCCTGAGTCTCTGTACCCTCCCCTCTTGTTATGGATGCTTTGTTAAAATCCCTTATAGAAGAAATCCTACCTCTTGGTTTCACTAGTCTAAAGCCCCTTCTGTCCCTCTCACTGCGTCGGGTAGTTCCGAAGCTGCTCCCAGGAAGCTGCTCCCAGGGGAGACTTCCTGCTTCCCAGAGGGCCGAGCGGGCGCTGACTATTAATTACTAGACTTCCATGTAAAACGAAATGGACCCAGACAACGAGCCAAGAGCAGGAACCGCAAAATAATCCACACCTACATGCAAGGAAAGCTTCAGAGAGTTGGAGAAGACCCTTGGAATTTCCGAAGCCAATCGCTATAAGCTTAAAAGAGCCAAAGCAAAGACAGCCCCCTAGACCAGCGAGCTACAGGCAGTCTTGTGACGTATCCCGCGAGGGCGAAGACTCCGACCCTGCCGTGACTGACAGGATCGTCTGCCCCTCCTCTGGGACGTTGACTCACCTGGGAGCAGCGGCGGCGTCGCGAACCCCGAGCCCCCACCCCCATAGGCTCTCCTTATAATAAAGGCCTTATCAAGAAAGGAGCACAAGGTCTCCTGGCCCATTTGTTTACATCATACACTAAAAGCTGTTTTCAGGTTAATGGAAATGAACTAGCCCATTTCTAACCACTGAGCTGTTTAGAGCATGCTGATGCTTACAGAACTGTATGGGAATGCTGATGGGCTCCATCACCCAACATCAGGGCTGGCATTGCAGTGCCCACATCAGCTTTGTACAGGGTACCGTGGGACATTTCCACAGAGCTCCTCTCTGTGTAACCTTGACCCAACCCTTGCCAGCTCAGCCTGAAATGCCACCAAGAGAGGTCATTCTCATTAGATTCAGCATACCCTCACTAGGTGGGAGGGTATCCAGTGGGTTTGGCAGGGGGCCACCTGGAGGCATAGGATATTCTGGCTCCACTAGATCAAACAGTAGCTCATTAGAACTGTTAGAGGGCTCAACTGCCTCAATTCCCCAGTCCCATTTCTGGTGACACAAGTGAGTGCCCAACACATTTCTCTGGAAGAACTCCAAATTGTTTCTTTCCAGTAGTCGTAAGAGCACCCAGATATGGAGAGCTAAGACAAGCTGCAGGTATTCACACTTTGGAAACTCATAATTTACATCACTAGTAGGAGAAGCACAGAGAAGCACATGCCTCAGACCACCACACAAATTGACAATCCCTTCCTGTATCCAGAAACTACCTCCAGTACTCACTCAAAACCAAAGTCTGTCGTTCCAGTTTCTCACATGAAAAATACAATTTCAAAATTTATTTTTACCTTCCCTATCTTTATTGTGCCTTTATTTCTCTTGCTGATGGATTGCAATGTCCCCGCATTTTGATGCAAATTTTTCCCCTGACGTGCATGGTTTGTTGCTCTTAGTGGTCCTAACCATTTTGGGGGTTAAGCAACATCTGCTCAGACAATCAGAAGAGAAGAGATTAACAAGTCAGAGAACAGTCATTACCTGCAGACATTCTGAAAATAGCCATCTCCACAAATCCAGTGGACAGAGCCATCAATTACAATAGTCCTAGAGGAAGACAGTATTTGCATTTAAAAAAGTACTTTAATCTTAGAACACACAGTGAAATAGGTTTCTCTAGCTCCCAAAATGTCAGCTTCAGTATTTCAGGAAATAAACAGTGAAATTAGTGCTTGCAATACCACTAAATTATGTAAACTATGTCATATTTCTAGGGATTAACCAAAATAAGAGATGACTTAGTACGAGTGAAAGAAAACCAAAAGACATCTAGAAAATAACAGCTTATGCTCTTAATGACAATCACCTCTCCGTGAATATCTGGGAATACCTGCATGTCCAATAGTGTGCATGTGTTTAATATTAGAGACAGAGACTTCCATTACTTGGATAATACAAAAATGAAGACATTCTTTCTTGAGGAACTCCAGCTCAACTTTAATGTTAGATCACTTTTTAACAGCTACTAGACTTATTCTTTTTTCATTTTTAATTTGAAGCATTTACTTATTGGAAAGAATATTGTTTTCAACTAAGAATCTGATGGAAAATTTATTTAACTATCTTGGATTTCATTATAAAAGTTACTTGAGATATACAGATATAGATATATAAAACTAGAAGTAGTTTTTTTTATCAAGCATGTTTGGAGAACAGTTTTTGAGCTGCGGTTTTATTAAAAAAATCTTTTAAAGATGCTGTAAAAACTTGTTTTCATTCCTGTTTTAAAATTCTATTTTCATCTTAGTTTGAAGGTAAATTGAAAAAAACTAGGATGTTGTTTTTTGAGAACGTACTAGACAAAAATTGAAGAATTATGTACCAAAAGCATGATATAGTTTTGAAGCAAAAATTTTGAGGAAGTGTTTGTAAAATTAAAGTAACTTTGAACTGTTAGAAATACATTGACTTGGTGACTTTAAAAACTTTAACTTGGTGATTGTCCTAGTTAAATGAAAAAAGGTCTGAGTGGAAAATCATGTTGGTTGGGTAGCTGCAATTTAAATTTGGTATCATGGCAGTAAAGATAAGGAGACAAGAGTGTGACTGCAATGAAAGCCACACACACACATATCTACCACGCATGTTGTTACCTCAAATGATGTCATTTCACAGTACCTCTCTGTACATGGGAAACAGCACAGTACAAACCAATTCACTCCCAAATTACAAAATTAAGACTGGACCAAGCCACCCTGGCAGAGACCAAACTGGCCATGATGCCAGACACACGTGGGGTGTGATGGATTCATGTGAATTGTGCCGGTTACTGAACACTTGTCCCAGGAAAGTGGATGCTCACTTGGCAACCTGCACACAGGCACCCTACCAGCTGAGGACAGGCAGACAGGCACCTGGCATGGACTTTTAAAGGGCCAATCTTAAAGACCACTGTCAAGTTCAAATTCTTTGACAATTTTGTTATAGCATCTTGGACATGACAATGCCGTTTAAGATAAATGAAATGCACTGATCACAACTGACACACTTTTTACAGGAGCCATTGCACTCAGAAACTTGTATACAGGGGTTGGTTTTCCCATACAACTGATGTGGGTGAATGGCCACTGTGGAAAGCACAGAAGCTCTTTTTCCTGCTCAAGTCTGAGTATGACAGTGTGGAGAAGATTCAGAGCCCCCTCACTCCCAGTTGGACAAACTGGCCAGAGCTGTGGAACAACAGCCAGGACTGGTGGGACAGTGTTTTCACTGCCCTTTCTCCAGTGCAGCAAACCACCCCTTTCTGAGCTGTTTGCCCTCTGTTGGGTGGGGGCAAGGCCTGCTAGCACAGCAGAGAGGCAGAGCCCCAGTCTAGGGAAGCTAAATGAGCTGGAAAAGGCAAATACATACAAGGGGTGCCATCTGGCAGCAATATAAGGAAAAAAAAAACATTAAGTGGGTTACATAAACCAGTGCCCTAAAACCTACATATAAAGGCAGCTAAGGACACTGTCTCGCCCAGCCTCAAGTGCCACTGGCTGAGCACTACAAAAAGACCAAAATTAAAATTATGCAATGCCTCGCATTAGACCCAAAGTAATTAAAGTCAGGACACGCACTTTGACAGCAATGTGAACCAAGCTAGCTTGTGTTGCTGGGTACAACCCCTGAGCTCCTCCCCACTGCCATGGTAAACTGGGATAAGTGGGTGATGAGCAGGAGCCCCAGGCTGTGTTGGACACACACAGCCCTCCCATCCCCATCCCCATCCCCATCCCCATCCCCATCCCCATCCCCATCCCCATCCCCATCCCCATCCCCATCCTCCCCAGCCAGGCCTAGACAGGCAGGTGCCCCATGGCCCAGCTCACAGCAGAGGCTCACCACAACAAGAAAAGTCCACCACTGTCAGAGAATTAAGGTCTGAAGTTATAGGAAACCATCTGGCAGGACACTGGTTTCTACTCAGTAGAGCTCCAGAAGAATAAAGAATAAAACTTCAAATTTTTCCTGCGAGTAATATAGTATGCAAAAAATAATAAACAAGCAGAGAGCAAAGCATAACATACATCTGAAAAATACTGTTGTCTAAATTTTACTACAGGTATAGTTGCACAATGTTCAAATGCTGCAATGCTTAGGCTTTATCTCTTCCAGTCAATCAGTATCAAACTGATCTGTCTTAACTCCTAGCAGAATTAAATATTTGGGCAACTTCTTGGTGAAGTAACATTTTAATAACACACAAATTCCAATTTCATATTAGCCTTCTCCACAGGGAATTTAATTTAAGACCAAAATTTTAAAAGAAGCTAATTAAAAACTTCTACTGAATTTTAAAAGCTCTGTACAGCTACTTCAGATGATTCAATAAAACCCCATAAATTCAATAAAACCCCAAAGATTACTCATGTCTAGCAACATTATCATCGAGGGCAAAGTAACTTTCTTTTTCATTTTATATAGAAAATGGACTTTTATTATGCTGGTAATCACACCTACACACTGAGTACCTATCAGTGTTAGAAGTTGAAAGCTATGAGCAAGTTTTATTTCTCATTTTTAGAAAATGATAATCTTTTCAGATCACTCCCTCAGACTTTAGAACTGGGGGCTATGCTTTTCCTAACAGTATCTATTAGTTCCCTATCAAGTGCCCTTAACATCTTGGAAAGTCTCTTTTTATTTAATAATACATGCATATTCAAATATATATTGAGTAAAAATTTCTAACTGAAACTGAAATAGAATCTGATAGAAAAGATACACAGTGTTACATCTTTGGATCATTCATATAGGTTACTATCATTTTTAACATGAAATAAAAATTCACCATTGAAAATTTCTACTGTACCTTACAGAAATATTTTAAAGAAATTTAAAGATCTATGAGACTCCCTATGGTTTAAGAATAAATATTTTAATATTTGAATCTGCAATTTTTATCAAGAATCAAATTAAGAGAACAGGAACTCTTTGCTTTTTAGACCTATATGAATGCCTCTTAACCATTTAACTGTCCTTGGACTCATTTCTTCACCCACAAATGTTGGCATAAAACATTCCACAGCAGGTAGCTACCCTTCCCATAGGAAATTCCTCAAATATCCCAAAATTTGTTCTTAATATTTACTATTGGCATTCCTTAGGTGCCGTAATAAATTGTGTGACTTTCAAAAGTTGTCAAAACTGAAAGATCACTTGCAAAACAATACAGTCCTCAAGCTCTTCTGCAACTGTGACAGCCCTTAACAGCATCAGACACATGAGAAATATTCAAGCAAACCACTGATGAGAAAATGATAAGATGCAGAGGGTAAAAACATTTGTTTCCCTATTCTTGACCATCTACCCTTTCCTGAGAAAACTACTGAAACATGCTGCATAACCTTTTTTTACTGAGGTTTTCATCTTCTTATTAATTTTCTTAATGTCAAGTATGTAAGTTTTTCCCACATCCGGACTAATATTTTCATTTTTCCATCATAGCCATTGTATTCTGGAAAAGTGTCAAAATTTGCTTAGTAAGAACTGACACAGAGGAAGATTTACTGACAGGATTAATGTTTCACTAGTAACAAATAAAAAACATTATCAAACACCTACTTTATGGTTAAAAAAAAATAAAGACAGCAAAAAAAGAGGAAGAAAGGAAATCAAAACTGCCCATAATTAGGGCTAGTGGCAGCTGAGCAGGCTGCTTTTGAGTCTGCTCAGTTTTCCCTCATTGTTTCCTTTTGCTCCTGTCTGCTGCAGTGTCTGTCTGCCTTGCCTTGTTTTACCACTGTCCTGTGGGTGCCTGACAAGTTCCCTGCATAGGGTCATCTTGTGTCCCCTGGGAGCACCAGAGTGGAGAACCATGGCTGCTGGCCAGGGATGCTGTTTATTCTGGCAGTACGTGCAGCAAGCAATAACAATGATGGAAAATTCCACTCCATTCAATGGAGCCACTGACTGTTACTCCTCTGTGTTTATATTTGTCTCCTGTCCCCAGGCAAAATCCTGCCCAAACTCCCATTCAGAGTACAGCTGAGAGGAGCAGGAAGGGAGCAGGTCCCTAGAAGGAGCCTCACACGTTGGACAACTTCTTGCTTATTCCCATCAAATGTCATGGGCAATCCCTTTGTGTTTTGCCAGTCATAGGAATTTGCCCCCATTATTGAGCTACATTATTTAGTTTGGTTAGGAGTTCACTGAGAGCTGATAATCTGCCTATCATGACCAATCTGAAACTGGAAAATGGTCACACACATTTTAAAAACAGTCTATCACATAATGTGTATTGATTATCTTTTGAAAACACTCCGAGACACATAATTCTGGAAGTCAATCTAAATAAATATGAGCTGAATTTATCCAGTACTGGTTGAATGAACCTGTTACTAGGCACCTAGTTGGGGTTTTTTCCTTATAAAAATTACACACATTTCAACAATATATAGGTGTCTATATCTTAATATCACAACCTCCTGGCAATTATTAATCATTAATCAGGATTTTATGTGTCATGTTTCACAGATGTGCATTGATATTTGAAGAAGTTCAGTTACCATGATCCAAGTAATGAAACACCTTTCAAATCCTAAAATTGTACCACTAAAATGGCCTGCTCTATGCACTTAACTAACCACTAGCCATCTACCTGTGACCTGCCAGCAAGACAAACAAATGCTGTCAGGCAGGAATAAACAGATGGCAGAAAGTTGAAGCATAAACAAAAGTATGACTGAGAAAGTAAACAAAAGAAAACACTGAGAAACAGAAAATGTAGATCTGCAGCCCTGCTGCCAATAAGGAGCTGTCACTCAGCCTCAGTGTCTGGCAGCAAACATGCTACAGAAAACTTTAGCTGGCTGAAGCTGGGACATGGAAATTGTCTTTGAAACCAAGATTCAGACTACTGAGTGAGAAAGGCTGTTAACCTTTGATTTACATATAAGGGAAAGTGATTCTTAATTATTGTATAAGTTAATTGCTTCTCGGGGTTGATTGCTGCCACTATTTATTGCTACAACCTGATGAAATCAGGTTCCTCTGTTTAATATTGAAACCTATCTACATCTTCCAGAAGCAGAGAGAACAGGTTTGATTTTCAACAGTCCACCTCAATGCCTCTTCCTTACTAGAATGAGCTATGACTACTATAGACAGGTATTTCATGTGCAAATAAAATAAAATTATACCCCTCCTTCATTAATACTACTAATGAATAAGGATGAAACATCGGGCAGAGACAGGTAGATACTCTCTGAAAGGGGAAGAGAATAAAATTCTGGGAAAACATATTTCTGTAATAAATAATTTATAACAAATTTTTACAGGACATACATTTAATGGGACATAAAACTAGTAACATAAAACATTGTTACCTTCTAGAAAGTTAAGATCAAAAATCCGTTCTCAATTTCCTCTTTCCTGCCCTGAGTTCAGACTCCATGCATAACCCAGTGCTTTGGATCTCCGTAAAGGGGACCTGAAGTGTGGGGCACTGAGTGTGAAGCCTTGAGCGGTCTGAGATCTGCTGTAACTTCCCAGCAAAAGTGACAAAAATAAAAATGTCATGTTTTATCCACTAGATCCAGGTAGCAATACTATACTGTGGGAGAGTAGGACTTTGCTGTCATGTGAGAAGCCCTAATGTAGCTGTGTTGGCAGGTGCAGCTCCATCACCTCTGCATGCCACCTCATGCCTAGAAAACATTCAAACCTTTGAAAATACCTTGAAGTTAACAACACACTCTGCTTTGCCCAAGCTGTGCTTCAGCAAGCAGCAGCCTCAGAAACGGAAAGGTTTGCTTGCAGGTTTCTGAGCTCTAAACACCATTTTTGGCAAAATATGAGAGCAGCACCATTAGAGAAACCATATCCTTCTATCACATATTCTGCCTCATCTATTGCAAGAGGGGGAAGGGAGGAGGTGTTCCACAGAAGAGACCCTGCATAGATGGACATGGCCCTAATAAGGAATTTTTCCATGCGGATTTCCACTTGTCTTCCACATTCATTACACACCACCTTGTGTCATGTAAAGAAACTTCTTGGAGTTCCCAGCTCACTATATTCAAAAATGTTGCTAAATTAAAATGCATCATGCTACTTTTCTCCTCTTCCTCCTCCTGTCCCCCCACACCTCATGAATATATTTTGGAAGAAAAGAATACACTCACTGCTTAAACAGATTATAGGTATTTCACAGGCTATACAGGTAAGGAGGAAATAACAATATATAAATTCAGCAAATCTGCAGTGCTCCCTGCCTACTGAATTCTAGCTATGCAAACACAAGGAAAGAGAGTACCCTGTTAAGCAGGGACCAAAGTGCAGCAATGACTGAGACCGGCAGTGAATAATTAATGACCTTTTTTTGACAGTGACTATGCTTGAATTCCTAGAGGAAATAGTCCACTTAAACTGGTTTACTACAGCTGTACCCTCAGGAAATCTAAATTCAGTTTAACGTAGCATTCTGATCAATTTGTGATGCACTTTCCCCCTCAGTTCTTCATGTGCTATTCAAATTCATACAGCACAGAATTAAACCAAGGATGGCTAAAATATTTCACTGGCTAAATTACTATACATTTGCCTGATTAAGCAATTATAACCCACTGTTGTCACAGACATTTGCTGAGTAATATATCTGTTCCACTGTAGGCTTCAGCACAACTAGAGCAAGTGATAACACACTAAAATTGCTATAGTTAGATCCTAAGCAGGCACAATGGATACATCAAAAATAGGTTTGTAACTTTAGGGGAACCAGAGCTTTAAATTAAAGTGGAGAGATTAACAATGCAATTAATGAGAATTACAACAAAACTGAAATCCTCTATCTATGCAGCTTTGGGAAAAGCAAACAAATAAACACCAAACCAAAGCCAAATGTTGGTACACTCTGCTTCTGATCTGTTATCCACTCCCTTGCCTCCCTGCCTGACTCCTGTTAAAAAGAAAGACTGATTTCAGACCAATTCCACACTTGAGAACAAGATTTCCAGGGAGCTTTCCTTTTCCAGCTATGTAGGCAACAAGAAATGATAGGATCAGATAAAAGCAAATAATGAGATTAAGTCTCATTAAAAAACTCCTCTAGTACTTCAAAGGCACTTAACTCTATTAGAGATAAAACAGAGAACAGTACATACACCTACAAACACTGCAGAGTCACATGGGCAGAACAGGCCTCACACTGCAGAAACTGCATTTCTGGCCACAAAGCAACAGTCATATCAAATGACAAATCCATACATTTTTCTGAAATGCATGGTTTTTATTCAAGGACACAACACAATATTAGATGGGGTCCTTAATATACCTTGCATTTACAGTATTTTCTAACTTTTAAATATTTTTAACAGATAGGTTTGTTAAGCTGTGAAAGTAATCACTTCATATCAATTTGTCAATATCAATTTTTTTTTTCTTTTTGAATGATAAAATTACTGGTTAACAAAATCCTTGAATTTTTGTAGAAATATAGGATGCATAAAACATACTTGAATTTTTGTTTCCAAGTTTCCATTACAAGCTTCTTTAGCTAAAATAATGAATTAATCCTCCCATGGACAATGTCATCATGATTCTTAAAAGAAAATTAATCAATTTTTTTATTAACAGTGAGTCCTAAAGTGTTCAGTGCCATCCAGGTCAAATTTAGCTAGAAACTGACACTAATCCTAAATCAGATTTTCTAGCCAGCCTCTATCCTGCCAGCATAGAAAAGCTACAGATGTAATAACAGAAGAGTGCAACAATACCAAATAGGAACATTCATTTTCAAAGAAAACTTTAAAAAAAATTTTATCAATAGAATTATAACTAAATTTTCAGTTAGGCAGAAGAAATATAAAAACAAAAAGCTGCCTGGTGTGGAATACTGCTGAAAATACAGTTGTTTCCATTGAAGCAGTCTCTGTGACCAGATAGGGTCACAGGCTGGAATGGACATAATGCTACAGCAATGCTGTAAGGCAAAGGGATTTTTAAAAATAAATTTTCCCTTTCCCAGTCTCAACTTCTCAACTCCTCTGCTACATTCAACTGCATTTTATAGTATTTTTTTTTTTGTTTCTTTGGGGTCATGGATATAAATTAAAATTTATGTATATGAGAAAGTTTTTACTTAAAAGTTAATAGTAATACACTGTTTTATCATGTTCCTCTGGAAATGTAAAAAGGCCTTGTAGAAGGAACATATATATATATATATATATATATATATATATATATATTCTCAGTACAGGAATCCAGACCCACCATCTAAACTACAGCAATTTCCACAAAATAACCTCTTCCCTACTGTTAGAAATGTTTTGTCCTTTACATCTATCTTCACAATTTCATACATTATTTACAGAGTAAAGGATGACAGTACAGAACACACCACCTCATTCTAAAATTATCACAACACACCCATGGATTATGCAACAGTACTTTAATCCAGGCAGTTTTTTTCAGAGCTTTGTTTGCAAGCAGCAATCCATGGATTTATCAATGCCATTATTTTAACAGAGGTTTCATTTACAGGCAACACCTATTTCATGGCTCATTTTTATGCAGTTAAATGTGTTATTCACCTGTGTTAACAGGTCTGCCACCAAAGGTTTCTGTAGTGACAGAGAAATAGTCCAGACAGAAATACTGTGGTCACTAGGTGCCAAAAACATGCAGCCATGCTGTACAGGCAGAGTCCAAGAACGTTCCTGAACCTTTTCCCACCAAACCCTGGGATGCCATCACTACCCACCACTGCAGTAAATCTAAATCCTCCTTGCAACAGACCTAGAGAAAAAGCCAACCTGAGTGCTACCTTACCCCAAAATATGCACCCACCTCTAATAGCAGATTATAACAGTAATTCACATTACAACAAAATCAAGATCCAGTCAGCCATAAAAACTGAGACAATAACATGCCTTTCATAAGGAACTCTCTCATCATCCACATAATAAAGCACCTTTCCCTGACAAGATTTCCATGAATGGTTTTCCAGTTTCTCTGCTCTGAGGGTTGGAAACTCAATCTGATCACCAAAAGTAGCCTCAGAACTATATATTTAAGTGTGGAAAGACAAAGTAATTATGCTCTATGCAAGCTTATCAGCCTATCACCAGAGAAGGAAATGCAGTCCATTCCTATGCACTGTGAGAGGCAAATTTATCTGGCCACTGTTGAAAAACAGGAACTGCTTGCAATGGGCAGTATTTTTTGCTACATCTAGAGTAATTTTCTGCTAAAAACAGCTGAGTGGTGCCCACAAAACTATGACATTTATAGTCATAATCAGAAAAAAAAAAAAAAGGCAAACCATTCTCCCTCTGTGCTCCAGTCCTGAACAGCTGCTGTTTTCACTATTGGTGTGAAGAACAGCTAGGCAAAGTTGTATTCAAGAATCCTTTCCCAAGGGAAAGAAAAAGCGTTTCAGTGAGTAAGAGTCCCTTCGCTCTAAGACATTAGGACTGTCTGGCTCTTATCCTGTCCAAGGGGTGGCTTTGCCCAGTGGACAGACAGACTAAGGCTGAAGTGGAAAGGCTCAGGCTATAAAGAACACTTACCAGCTGGGAAGACCTATGGGATGGCTGTAGAGCCTCAAGAATTGAATGACTGGTTCCACAGTCACAACTGACCCACCAAACAAACTTCTCTGAGGTGGATAATGAACAAGAACCAGAGCAAATGGAAAGAAAAGCAAACCTCCCAAGTAATCTGCCTTCTGTCTTACATAATTTTTGTGGGTGCAGCTGAGCTTTCTACAGTCTCGTAGCAGGAGAAATAGTTTTCTTCTAAAAGAGAAGCCCAGAATGGGGGTGGCCAAGAGGGAGTTCACAGTGGACACAGCAGTGCAGCAATGGCCACCAAAAGTATAGCAGTAGCAGAGGGGTAAGATGGGTGTAGCATCCTAGAGACCTAGAGATGAGGATGGAGAGGAATGCAAGAGGAAGGTTGGCATTGGGAAGATGGTATAGATGGATGAGGATTTGGGAGTGGAAGAGGAAATAGTGGATGGAAACAGCTGGGAGGGACCTACAACAGCTGAGGTTGGTAGGTCAAGGACTATAAATAGGTTTATGCTAGGATCAGTGGAGAAGTTCAGAACAGGGGGAAGTTTTGGGAGGCTCTGGGGCTGGTGTGGGGGCCTTCACTGAACTGTGCAGGGGAAGGAATGGAAAAGACTCCATGAAAAGATATTTGGGAATCTCATCAGAGCTTAATTGCAGCCAGTACCTCCTTCTGCTACCTGAGCCTGGGAACAAGGGTGCACCCAAGACTATTTTACTTCCTGCAGAACTGTTTACTTTGTGTTTAGGTTTTGTGGACGGCTGATGCAATGGGCTCTGGGTCTGTGACCAAGACAGTCTGGCAGAGGTGAGGAATTTTTTATTGCCGAAGTCCAGACAGGTAATTCAGACACCACTGTCACACCCTCATCTAAACACCCTTTGCATTACCCTTTAATTAATACAATGCAGCTGAGCTGGGGATTGTACGAAGTCCACCTGCTGGCCTTACAATGTCTTTGCTTCAGAGCCTATGGTCTCTCAACCTTCCCACTTCTGCACTCTGGCAGAACAAATAATGAATAATATATCAGGCGCCCACAAGAAAAAACTTGGGTTCAGTTTTCTGAGCTGCTGAATACTTATGAATCCTGTTCATTCACAGCTGTGACTGATTACCTCCTCTGAAAATTGACACACCTCCTCATGAGACTCCCTAATCAGGGACTTTTGAAAACATTTACTCCACATCAGCCTTCCATAGCTGACAGAGAGACTGTGGCCAGAGGACATCCATCAACATAAATTAAACTGTGATTAGGACTATTGTACGATAGAATAAGATTTAGAGGGAGAAAACACGAGTCATCAGGCATCAGTGAAAAAAAACCCAAGCACTTAAATAATGTGCTTTTTGCAGCAGGCAACAAAACATAATTCATCCTGCAACCTTAGCAGCTTGTGTTAAACTGAACCAGTGACAGCTGACCTTCCTCAGTCACTCTGACAAGTCTATATTACTTGTCCTTATTACATGAAGACAATCAATCAGGTACTGGAGAACAGTGGCCTTATGAGGGTTCATAAAAATTGAATGCAAATCTATGCCACTCAGGAACAGGTTATTCGCAGAGCTACAGACACACATCTGTGCCAGAGTCAATATATTTTTTTTTCTGAGTAGGGTCTGGGCCCAAGAACAGAGCTCACTGGCTTCCTCAAGAGTCAACCACTGGAAAGCAACTCATGTTTCCCTGTTTTGCTGCAACTCTCTCATCTTCTCTCATTCCTTCAGCACAGAATAAGAAAGGTACTTATACAAGTAGTTGCTGTAAGTTACTTTTTTTAGTATTCTGGCATTACTCTGCTGCACATGCTCTATGAGAAAAACTTAGCTAATTTATACACAAATTCCACTTCAGCAATTTCTTCATTACAAATTTGGATTGCTAAGGAGGGACTCTGAGCAAAGACCCCTCCACTTTCCATTCCCTACAACCTCCTCTTATGTGACAGGCCAGGGTGGCTTCAGATAACTGATTTCTAATGCAGAGCATAGAGAGTACCACTGTCACACATGATTGAAACAAGCTAATACCTTCAATTTTCAAGGGAGATACGGAGCAGAAAAACAATTATCAAGGAAGAAATGAGATCCTGGGTACTTAAGTCATACAGGTTTCCTAGAGGTCACCAGAACTGCAGTTTCTCATATAACATCAGAAGAAGAAATATGAGGTCTTGTTCAAAATAGTAATGGGATGCTGCATATCACATTTGGAAGTCCAGATGCCTGTTAGAAAAGTCGATAACTGATAGTCAGGGATCCTGTTTGGCATACATGAAAAGCAGCTGTTACTAATATTCCTAGCTAACCTGACACCATGAAGCTTATTTTCAGTCATTGCTGGGTCAGCTCCTATTTATTCTTGCTCCCACAATGCTACGCATCTCCTTTCTCAAATAAAAATCCCAAAACCCAAATGGCCATCATAAAACTTTACATTCCTTAAATATCTTTTATTTTGTTTGTTTTCTCCCAAACACACATACAGATTTAAAACAAGATTCAAGCACTGCTCTTTGTCTTGATTTAATGGGACAAAATATAAATATCAATATTTAAATAGAAAACTAGAGTAATTATGCATCTGCTTCAATAAGATTTTCTCCCTTTCTTTAAAAGGTGAAAGTAGTTCTCAGAGGCTAAACCACTAAAGATTTTTTTCCCAGTGATTAGCAAAACTTAGAGTAGTCCTCTTTAATCTTCTAGTATTCTTTCCACTGTGCTGATTTTCATCTGAAAAGCATTAAAAAATGTCCACTGCATTTACCAATCTTGTTTGCTTTGGCTAACCAAGCTACTTCACTAGGTGCTCCTGAAACCCACCTAAGCAATTAAAATACCACATGCAAAACACTTTGTAACTTTTGCCATTACGTCTGTTATCTTCTAGATCCTTCTCCATATATATATATATATATATATATCAGTGCTTTACATTGCTCCAAGGTAATCCAGAAGAGAGTACAATCAGCTGACAAAACATTAGTTTTATTTACACTTCTAAATGATGATAAAAAAGTTAGTACGTGAACCACTTTGCACATATAAAACGGTGGCAATATTGAACTTAGATCCGAAAGCCAAACAAGCCCTATGACTTGTAAGAACTAGCACCCAAGTAAAACACTGCATTTCACAGTGAGGTAAAAACAGCCCCAAACCCTCCCGACATAAAAGATATTAGAAGTCTCCACTGTGTACTCCTTTTGGCTTCCATGGAAGACACATCCTACTGAGCTCTTGAATTCTGTTTTAGTCCTCCGTTGTAAAGAAATCCCATAGTATACAAACAAAACCTAATCTGTATCAGGGGTCATACGGAGCTTCTGAATTTACAAGCTCCAACTCTGACTTTGTTCCAAGGTTTCCACCTTGGACTGGAAATTATAGAATCATATAATGTTGTCAGGCAACTTTCTGTCCTGTACACCTGGAAGCAAAGATGAGTAGGGCAACAGCAGGCCATTTTGAATTATTAGTGAGAGAGAGACACCTGCAACTGTACCGGCAAGTCAAGCCACAAAATGATCCAGTATTTTCATGATAAAGGACTCAAATACTTTGTTTTGTGAAGTAGCAGCTTTATCCTCTAAGCAAGATCTTTTCACAAAAATGTCACAACTGTTTACAGTCTGACAGATAACTTAGCTTGCCATTTCTTATGAATGTGGGGAGGTGGGGAAAGAGGAAGCAAATATGTAGTGCAATGCTGTACTTGTAGCCAAGCAAATACACTTGACAACTAACTACATGGAGATAACTGCTCCTACGGTCAAATCTATCTTTAAACATGTGCCTAAGTAAGGGATTTAGAGTCTGATTCAAGTGCTTGCTGAAGTCCATAGGACTCTGTATTATTACCTGCTAGGAGTACTCAAGCTCACAAGAACTAGAAGCAGGTACACTATACTCAAACACCACTATAAGCTAGTTTTTAACACACATCTGCTCACTGCACCAACACTGTTTTCCAGAGAAATGCAAACCACAGCAAAGTGTGGATGATACACAAACACATTCTCATAGTCTTTTTCAATAGGCCCAAGAGACAGTCTAAACTAGGGCAGTTCAAGCCTTGAATGTCATAACTTCCACAGCTCAGTTTGTTTCAAATAACATATGCTTTCTGGTATGTTAAAATTACTCACTGTATCTGAAAATGCAGCCAGGTGGAAACCTGCAGCTAGAAGAAAAGTAAGGGGCGATAGGGTACTGATAACAGAAGTAAATATTGATTCACTTGTCTGGCAGTCTCCTATTAGCTAAATACTTCAATTTTCTTCTTTTGAATACTAAAACAGACTTTTTTTTCTATGTGTGTTTTATCCAGAAGACATAACTTTTACTTTTCCCTGCAGCCAGCCTCAGCTCTCCTCTCTTCTGTAGACAGATCCGTAAATTCACATATTTTCCCCAAACCAACCCTATATTGTGATCATCATCCTGCAGACCTGCAGGGAAAAAAAAAA
>QUSF01000038.1:5669606-5686199 GCA_003676055.1 Chloebia gouldiae
TGGTCTTTGGCAGGGTAGGGGCCTTTGAGATATAATTGATTTTTACAAGGGACAACCAGCATCCAAAAAAGGAAGAGATACTCCCTAACAATGTCACTGCAACTGGCCCAGGGTCTTCTTCTTGGAAGTCCCTAACTTTCAAAAAGGAGAAAAGAAATTTTTCCCACCCTTCCAGAAAGACTGAGAAAAGAGACCTGAACAGTTTGCAAATGCATAAAAATCATGCTGCAAAGAAAAGGAAACTCCTTTTCACAGTTACAGTGGGGAGGACAAGAAGACACAGGCTTGAACTGCCTTAAGGAAACTTGTGTTAGATATTAGGATAGTGATGCAAAATATACCACATACAGAGGTTATGGGCATTTACCACTGGAGGCTTTCAATAAGAGGTTAGAAAAATGTCTTTGGTGGAAGAGTTTAGATATAGTTGATGCTGCCAATGGAGGAAGAGGAGTCTAGATCAAGGGTTTTTAGGTGCCTTTCAGTCCCATTTTTCTGTGTACATTATCCCTACATCTACCTGCTTAATTTTTCCTTTCTGTACCTCAGCAGTTAATTTAAGGCTTGTTGGAAGGAACACATATCAAGCCTGAGGCACATGAGAATTTGTTTGGGATAAAGTCAGAAGCAGTTGGGGAATTGGAAGCAATTTCTTTGTTATGAAAGTGTACACATATCAGTATTGCCCTCGAACCACGGTAAATAGGTATAATAGTATCAAAGGACTGGAATATTTGTCATAATTTTCCTTTTTTCAAATGGGAAATGCAAAGCACAAAGGTCTGAACCATCTGTAATGACACTGCAAGTTAACAAAATGAGCCTGAAAAATTGATTTCTTGGGTCCTCAAGTGACCTGAGGAGCTGAGCACTCCTCCTGCTCTTGCCCTCTCTCCCATCCCTGCGTCCCTTCCCCCCACAGCAAGCCGTGCAAGACTACAAGAACCGCAACATTTTCTCGTAAAAGTCTTGCCTGCAGTTGGGGGAAGTTAGACACTACAACAGTGTCGGTACCTTCTGCTGTAACACGAACACACATCAAAAAGATTATCATTACCACAGGGGAAAAAAAGTAAAAACTAAAGCTGCCTCAGGACTTACACCGTGCAGAGATGCTCTTGGGCTGATAATCCCCATCTTCTTTATTTAACTTGCCTTTATTCTGGCTAACATTTGACAGGAAGACTCTATTCTTCTACCAAGTAAGTAACTATAAAAATAATTTTAAAAAGACAGAATAAAGTACATACTTGTTATGATAAGGAACATAACTTCTCTTTATAAAAGTGCAGAAGAATTCACAAGCATTTGCAAGCAAAGCATTGTCTCTCCAGCCACTGTGGAAAAGAAGCAGTCTAGCTCAGCATTTTTTGGCTCTTTCCTAAGGCTGCAGTAACTTTAGCTTGTAGGAAATCAGAATCAGAGCCCAAGATTAGAACCAAAAATCCCTCATAACAAAGTATTAAAAAGGCAGGGCCAGTCCATCTGCACTATTACTTACAAGCCTGCATAGGCTCCCCTCCATTTCCTTTGCACTTGAACCAAAGGAGGACCCACACTTGAATCATCTTTAGGAGATCCTGCCTCTCAAACTGACCATGCCAAGGCACACCAGGTCCCAAATTAATTCTGAATTAATTTCCAAGAATTCTAGGCTCTAAGCCCCATACATAGCTTAAACTTAATTTGGATTCACCATTACCAGTAAGACTAAAAATGAATTAGAAGACTTAAAGTGTAAGAATAATTAATTAAAAATATGTCAGGAACACAAAAGTCAGAAACATCTCAAAAAAGAATAAAAGACAATGTTTTAATTGGTTGTTTTTTCAAAAGGAAAAAAAAATGCTCTTGCACCATTGGAATTAATATTATCAAATTCTTTATATGCTTAGATATTTCCTAGATTATTCCATATTTAAATTTTGATTTATAAAACAAGTGATATTGCTCACTGCCATAAGATGCATTCCACTGGGTCTCAAAGTCTTTAGCAGATCCCCACTGTGTGTACCTTATCCTGATGGTTTCACATTCATGTTCATCAACACTCAGCAAGAACCATTAAAAAAGCCCTTTCTCAGATGCACACATGCAGTTCCCATTGACTTTGCTGGATTTTCAGCTGACTTCAATCAGATCTCTGTGCATGTAGAAGGGCAAAACTTGACTCTGCACATTCAATAAAATTACATCACTAGATATCTTTTTAATGAAGGACAATGCAGGCCATACTGAAAAATAATATAAACTGAAACCCCTAAACTGTAGCCAAATAAATTCAAATTTCAGCCAGATTTTTCCAGAATAATAAAAAGGATGTGAATTTTAGGCAAGATGAAATGAAACCCTAATACCATTTCATTTACCAGAGTGCACTCTGCTTCTTTTAGCAGGACAAAGTGTGAAACCCAGGTGTTTACCCAAGGTGATCATGTTGTTTCAGGTATAACAATGACACCGGCATCTGAAACAATCAAGTAAAGGTCAGGTTTCAAGCTGTGATTTTCTAAGTCCTTTTCTGCAACTGTATCCTGGCCCTGTAAGCTACCACTCTCATTACAAAGGAATTTGAAGTGTAGAATATCACAGTAGAAAAAGTAATTAATCATGATACTAATAACTAATATTGTATTATTTTTTAATCTATTCTAAGAGTGGTATTTTAATCATATTAAATGTTTGATCCTAGGAGTATCTATCTTAAACCCTTCAACCCTCCTTCCCAACTTGCCAACATAAAAAAATCCCACAGAACCTAGTAAAAACAGTTCCCATCCAAATTTCAAATGACATCGTGCAACAAAATTTCTGCCAGGTACATTAGCTAATGCACACTAAGCAAAGCAATGCCCTATGTGTTTTTTTCCCAATTTCTTTCCTTTATTTTACTTTTACTCATTCCATGGTGTAACAACCTGTATCTTTTTACTTCATCTTTAGAAATAGCTATCCACTAGGATGAAGAATATTCTCACTTCTAAAAAGCCCATCTAACAGGCTTCCTCACACTTTCTGCTTGTCTGATAAGCACTTGTTAGCCTGCAATTACAAATTTATACACAGAAATACTCAGAGATGAAAACCACAGAGGAGACTTAATGTTCATGTTTGGCCATTGCCCCCTGCCCAAAGAAGAAACATTTCTGATTATTTTCACACTTAAATAGCAGAACAAATTTTATGAATATTTTTTCTTTATAGCTGGAACAGCCCCTATTCTTCCCTCCATTATAATTCTGAGTCACTTTCCATCAAGTTGGTCATTACTGACAAGACAGGGAAGAAAGGAGGGACATAGATTAAATCCTCTGAAGCTACATGTGCGACAGAATATGTATATATCAGGTTGCTTCTTGAAGCAAATTATTGAAAAACAGAAAAAAAATTGTTACAATAGAACACATATAAGGGAAAACTATTTCATAATTATGGAGAAACTCCAGTAAATCTAACACTGGTGGTCAAAGGGATTGCAAAGACTTTTTTTTTTTTTTTTTTTTTTTTGTAAGTGAAGAGTCTAGCCTGATATAAGTGCTGAGTTGTATCGGTCATTCACACTGGATTATCTACTAAGTTAAATAATTAGTACGGTGGAATCTGTTTCTCCTGGATTATGGCACTGTCAAATGAGTAGTTATGAGGTCTGGTGGGGCTCTGCTCTCTCCATTCCAACTCCCCTCCCAACATCCCATCTTGACACTGGTGGCCTGTGAAGATACTCATTTGTCTCTGAATTCCTTCAAGTAACTCCAGGTCTACTTGTCTCTGTTGGAGCACAAGCTTATAGAATTTACCATGTGTTACAAAGAACACTTATTCTAGCTTAAACTCTGTGACTCTGACTAGACAATCAGGAAAGGAAAGGCATCCCCATCTCTCCCTTCAGTCCTACTGGGATGAGACTGTTCCAAGGAGGGAGTTATTAGTTTATTTTAAATGCTTAGCATGTCTGTTTGATGATGAAAATAAAATTTCACATGCTCATTTTTCAAGGAAGTTGGTTTTAAATAGTTAGTAAAGAATATAGAAACCAACAAATGACACATATATTTTGCATAAGGTCAAAAATTTGTCTTTCCAGCATGCCCTGTTTAAGCAATGACACATGAAGAACTTTATGTTCGAACAACTACCTGGTGCTTTAAATAGGACACTAAGGGAATAACGTTTCAAAATGTATTCACACAGCGTAAGACTAACCATCCTCTTGGGAGTACCAGTGCAAATCATAGTAACTCCTCAGAGGTCAAATGAAGTACACCAGCACAAAATAAATGTGAGACAGAAGGGAATCAGGCCCCATCTACCTCTATTTTAATGCAGAGGTTGCAGATCATCTGCAATGGTAAAGTGAACAAAATAAATATAACTGACATATATTCAATTGATCTCACATCCTGCCGACTATTCACAGCTCCAAATACAGGGCTGAAGAACAATGGTTTGAGGAAAGCAGGCAGAAATCCGGGTTCTAACCCATTCACACATTTCAATTTGCTAATGCCTCCTACTTGAGCTGCCTTCATCTCCTCACACTGCTAAATCATGAAAGGTTTAATTTGACATTGTCCCTCCAGCTTTTAAAGAACAACTTCTCCTAAAACAAAGCAAATGAAAAAATACCAGGGGACATGATAAATGCAAAAAATATATGCAAACATGAGAACCCATGGAGAAATAATCAAGTGAATCTCTGTCTAACATACCACATGTATTTGAAAGGCACTAGCAATCTGATTAATTATTTGGAAACCTGGCACTAAGACAGAATGCTACACGTGCAGGGGAAGACTAAAATATGAGGCTATTTCAAACTATGGTTTCATTTGTGCTAATATAAGTGGATCTGTAATTATTTCCTACAACTTCATGATGTCCTGAACCAGCTTCCTCCTCCCCTGCAAGGCTGATAAAAGGACTCTTGGCAGCACACTAAATATATTGTGCAATGTATTGAATACTACCGAGAAAAAGCACTGAATTATACCGAAACAAAGAACATTGGGTGAGAATATCACCACCTCCAGGGAAAGAGCACCTTTAACTACTTATCACATCAGTAAATGCAGGCATTCTCTTGTGCGTCTGCTACCTGCACCTAACAGCATTTGCTACATTTAACAAAGTTAAGGCGAATTTTACCTCAAATCTACTTAGGCTCGAGCTCTTTGACCGAGACTTCTTGCGGAGATAGACAGAGAAGAAGCGACGCACTGTGAACTTCTTCATGTTCATGTCCATCGCCTTGTCCCAGCTGCGGCGCGGAGCACGAAGGATCTGCGGCGCCGGCAGAGAAAGCTCAGCGCATCCCGATTGCCCGCTGTTTATATCCACAGGCAGGAGATCATCCGAAGTGCCTGGCTTCACTCATTGAGCCGGCCACAGCCGGACTTGCCGCCGGAGGTCCCTGCCAGAGCCGGGGCAGCCCGCGGGCAGCTGCCGGCAGCCCGGAGCATGAAGGCTCTGCGCTGCCTCCGCTTCGCACTGTTTACATTTCGGTGCGGCGAGCCCAACTCCGTCCCCGCCGCTCCCCCTGCCTTCGGTCCCACTACGCCCAATCAGCCTCGGCTGAGCTGCACGCAGAATCAGAGCCGGCAGATGACAGCTCTTGCGTCCCAGGCGTAGCAGGTTTCAGACAAATATTGGATGTGTCTATTGCTTTGCACTCCCTCTCCTCTCAGTCAGGCTCTTTCAATTTCCTGCTTTCTGAATCACATGGGGAATAGGCACATGCTGCACTTCTGTTTTTAGCCCAGAATTCAGACGCTGCTATAATTACTGAGGGCTGCGGTGGTCAGATCCGAGAAGAAATCTGCTCCCCTGTGAGAGTCGCTCCTGGAAGAAAGCTGAAAGATGTCATGCCCCCACTGCCAGAATAGAAGGGTTTGAGTCTCTTTATTCCGGGGAGTATGCAAAATAGCACTGTGTCCGTCCGTCCCCCCCGCAACCCCCCACCAAAATTGAAAAGCTCACTATATCCTGTTCACAATCACCCGCCCACTTTACATTGAAATACCTAACACTGGCACAGCTCTAAAAAGAGAAAGCGCAATCTAGATGGTAAGTATTACTATTCTTATTGTACTACAGCAGGGAGCTACAGCCCTTCTAGGAGTTTAAGTATGTACATCCATTTATGGGCTGTAATTTTGAGCTGCACGGCAAGCATGCAGACTTATAGCTGTGCCCCCACCTCCCCACAACAAAATCACATTTTTCAGCTGTTCTTCAAAAACTAATGAATCTCAGTGTGTTCCAGAGACCAAAGAGCTTTCTCTGCCTGTTGCACACAGTTCAGGCTCCTTTTCCATGGCAGCCTTTCCTTTCTGACTACCAAGGAGCACCTAGACATGCCTTTCTCCCATAACCTTGGACATCATTACAGCCTTAGAAGACTTGGAGGTTAAATGACAACACCTCTCAAGTACATCTGCTCTAAAAGAGAGGTGTATATAGCTTTAATTGCATATCTGGGCTCTGCTGTGAACTACCTTGGCTGGCAATACCAGTCAATATCTGATTTTTCTCAGGTTCTTTTTCCTATTCCTCTGCCTAAAGCTCACCATGGCCTATATCCACCCAAAGAAGGATTAACAAGAAAAAAGAAAAAAAGAAAAGAATACTTTGGCATTTATGGTTTAATTAAAAAGGAGGCTAGATTGGAAAGGCTGCCATTAGTGCTGGGCTCTATAATCTTAAAGAGCCTCACTCTGCTATGCCTGGACCTGGTGCTACTCCAGCCTAAGGTAACTGTTTCGCTGTGACAGTCTGGACAGTCTGCTTCTTCCTTTTCCCTTCTCAGCACACCTTCTGATTGCTTCTCTAATTCTCTTGGTTTGCAACAAAAATATCTTTGGGGGTTGCTTTCACTGTGCTGCCCCCGTGCAAGCCATGTCCAGCCTAGGAGCCTTCTGCCATCACAGTTTCCTTGTTTTCCCAACTAAAGATCCTGAAGCAAGGCCAAGTTTCCAAGAAGAAAACCTCAGGTATATATAGGTACACCTATAGACATGCAAAACAATGAACAAGCTAAAAGGCAATTTAGTTGGTCAATGCCAAAAATATTTGCTGATGCAGTCTTTCTAGTCAAGTTTTGTGTCTCCTCACAACCTTGCTGGAGTAAAATCTGCAGTGTTACAAAGGCCTCAGGCACTCAGCTGATTACTTGATCTCCCCCTCACTTGTCCGGACACACCACACAGCTGCTGCTGCTGCTATTTCTGTCCTGCCTTTTCCCTGGCAAAGAGGTGTCCTGGCACAAGCTGGACCAGGCTTTGTACTGGCAATGGCTTTTGGCAGCCTCACACATTCCCACCTGTGTAAGATACTTGAGCCTTAAAGAGCAACCAGACAAGTCCAGGGAAAAGTCCCTGCACCCTTCCCATCACAGATACCTCTCTGGTCACTGACATCTTTATTAACGCAGAGGAGGTGATAATTTCCCAGCTTTGAATGCACAGGCTCTGTGTAGTAACATGAAGTATATGAGTGCCTGTTACTATTACACTGGCAGATTTATCACAACCTTCCCTTCTCATTACATCAGTGGTGATTTCACATACAGGGAAATGCATTCACCATTAAATGTGCCTGCATTGTAATAAACTTCCAATAAAATTACACAAGCCATGACTTAATACCTAACTATCAGGTACACTTAATACATTCAGAATTTTGTTCTTTACCACAAAAATAATTTTTTTTTCAAATCAAACACTATGTATTGGCAATTTATTGTGCATATCAGAGCAGAAAGTAGCTTTGTATGCTAAAGGTAAGACTGTAACACTGACCACCATGCCCAGGGTTAGGAAGTAACTCTCTTACATCCCTGACACGAAACAGGCATGGAAATAGGCATTCTAATCTTGTTTTCTTACTCTGCTTTCAGACAGGTGATTAGGGATTAAATACAGTAGGACAACCAACCACCTTTGCTCTACCAGGCAGCAGAGCAGCAGAGATATTGCAGAATATATTCCAACTTTTGCAAAAAAGCAAAAGCAACTGAGATGTAAAATTTACATAAAAATGTGCATAAAAATACAAATACAGAAATTAAACAAAATACATGTGCATGCAAAATTAAAGCATAGGGATAGATATGTGAAAAGCAAATTCTATTACAGTTCCTTGTGGCGTGCCTCAAGACAGTGAACTTAACCTTTCTTCAGAAAAACAAATGAGATCAAGAACATTAGATGAAACTTTCACATAAGTCAGACAATAACCACTTTTCACAGTGATTCTAATAAAAAGGTGCAAGCCAAAAAATGCAATTAAATTGGAACATTCAGCATAACATTTATAAACACACTACTCTCAGATCAATCTACAATGTGAAATATTAACTGCACTTAGAAATTCATGTCTTTAAATTATTTATCTCATCTGAGCAATTTTAACTGCTGAGGAACTTGATGGAGGAAAAAATCTCCAAATGTCTATGTTTAGACAATAAAAAACAACAAAAATGGTGGAGGGGACATATGACACATTAGCATCAACCAGTAATACTCATCTGTATTCTGAAATATGCTTTTTAAAACTAGAATCATATATGCTATAACACAAAATAAATAAATACAGTATTATGCCTGCCCCTCCTCCCAGTGAGCTTAATAGCAAAAGAAAGTTTACTTCAGCTGGAAAAAAGCTTAAAAAAACTCCCAAAACAAAAAGCTCATAGCCAGGATTCAAGAAAAACTCTCGAAGAGGAATCCTCAAAAATTAGATATTACATAGCCCAGGTTTGAATTTTTAAAAGAAAAATGGAGAATTCTGAATTAATATCTAATGAAAGCCAAAGGTTCTTTCCTCATGTGTACAGATGGACCATACCAAGAGCAGTAAAGAACTGAAGGACCCAGGCTTAAAAAATTAACAGGGGGCAGAAAAACAGCCTGAACAGCACCCAAGTGAGAAGGATGCTAGTAGCCAATGCCAGATGAATCATCAATTTCTAAATGATAGAACATGCAAGTCAAAGATATCTACCACAAACTGGATGATATAATTACCAAGAGAAATTTTGTATTACACAGAACATCAGGCCCTATGTTGAAATTAGGCCTTCTCTTTTTTTTTTTTTATGTGAATCAATAATTTATGAGCAAACCCAGAATGATTCTGCTACTGGAGTAAATTTATTTGTCACTGTAAAAGTAAAAACCATGAATTGTAAGTATCTTTCTTGCAAATGCAATCAGTACTACCAGTTCTTCCTCAGTAAGTCCATCAGAAAGCCATAAAAAAATCCAGAGAGCAATAAGAAAGCCTCAGAAGCAGAGATGCCACAGACAGAACAAATAAGTTTATCAGAACACAGCATGCAGAGAAAAGGAAAATGAGACTTCCACAACAGAGGCCCAAGAGACAATGCTACAGAAAAGGTGAATTATGGAGCTTCATTTGTGCTCTCATCAAAGAAACTGAGGAGCAAGAGCAGATGCTTCCAAGGGACACCCATCAGCTGAATAAGGAATAACACTTTCCCCCCGGTGGTTAGATTGTAGATGACTCTTTCAGCGACTGCTGTTTCCTCATCTTGAATGCTGGACAAATTGCCATATGGCTTTTGTTTCCTCAGTGAATACATAAAGTGGCTATTTTTCTTTTTGCGGTTTCTTTCAATAATATGGGATGGGCTTTGCCCAAAGAAGTGCTTGGGTTTGCTCTCATTACACCAATATACCAATGTGTGTCTCAGCCTTTCTAGCTGCTGTACTATATAGCACACACTTCACTGGAGTATTCTCTCTCAAAAAGGCACACTGACCTGCCAGCACTGCAGAAGATGGGCAGTGACTGACCATCTCTCACCAGCACTGACAAGTGATCAGCCATGTTGGTTGGATGGGGATACAAGCGAAGAGGCAGGAAGGAAAGTGCTTTTTCCCCTTTCTCTCACCTCCTGGCTGTGTATCACAAGCTTCAGTAATTGTGATCCTTTTCTGTATATGTATTATTCCAGTGGAGGTGCAGGCCCCTTCAGCCATCTTTCAAATTAAAATCACTGCTCAGAAGGAAGGGGAAAGCAAAGTCACATGTCTTGTCTAACTGGGTCTGATGAACTGGCAGGATTCAGGCTCCTTGGATACAGTCTTCTCTAATCGCAAGAGAAACATAAACGTAACTGTTTAATCTTGCACTTGTAAACTCAAGGCAAAAGCAGAGTGTCTCTTATATCCACATCTATGTCATTCCCTTGTTGCTAAAAGCATCATCCAACACACTGGCAAGTATATGAAGAGTTACTAGCATAAATAGAAGTACATCAACCACAGGAGAGTGACTTTAAAAATACCTGTTTTGCTTGATCTAGTGATATTACACTTAGTAGATTCCATTGAACACCTTTAAACATTCCTAAAAACGGGCATCAAAATAAGTTCTTGATAGATTTGGAATAGGTATTTTGCAGAGATGCAAGTACCTTAGATGGAGGCAAAAGTCCTGAAAAGTTTTCAGTAGACTACATCAACAGTAAGATTAAAAAAAAATATTACACAGTGGCACTAAGAGGGTAAACCACCCCTGCGCCATGCTGGAGCAGAACCATCATAATATCCTGAGTCAGAAAGGACCCACAAAGATTATTGAGTCCATCCCTGGCCTTGCATCTGACAGCTCCAAGAATTCCACCATGTGTCTGAGAGCATTGTCCAAACACTTCTTGAGTTCTGTCAGGCTGTTGCTGTGACCCTTTCTCTGAGGAGCCTGTTCCAGTGCCCAACTGCATTCTGAGTGACAAACCTTTTCCTAATATACAAGCTAAATCTCCCCTTCATACCATTGATGTCTCCTTGGTTCAGTTGCTTAAAAAATCTTCCTCAATCCCTCCTAAGCACCTACCAGTCACATGGTTATAGCGTAACTTTCAGACTGCCAAATGAGCTACACTATGAGGACATGTGGCTTGTTCTTTTTTGTAAATGGAGACCCAGGAGTCCTGCAGAAATAATAGTTCCAGAAATAAGAAAACAATATTTGATTGAGTTTTCACCAGATGACAGACATTTTAACTCTTACAAAATTATCTGTTAGTGATGGAGTATCAGATTGGCAAGTGTCACAGCTGCTGTATTGACTGCTCCCATATGTGCTTTGCTTCTTACACTCATGGGAACGTGCAGACGTTTCACTGGCCACACACTCATCCGTCAGCTATGGACTGCTCTTAGGATGGATATTACGATGTCTAGCAGTCTTCATGGAAGTGTATCAGCCTTAATTCTCCTTTTTTTTGGCTTTTTAGCAGTGTCACTGAGCCTTTTACTTTCTCAACTGATACTATACACTGGTCTTGCTGGATTTTGGTGGCTTAGGTAGAAATGTAAGACAAAGAACCCAAAAATCCAATTTCCTTCATATTACATAAGCTTCTACTTCAACATGAAGGAGATTGCCAAAGATACAATTTTGCTTTCTTTCCTTTGGACAATCAGACAATCATACTGTTCTCCTATAACAGAATGGAAGTTTTCTGGAAGGAAGGATGATACTTAGTAACTGAAGTATGAACGGTCTTATCACATGAATATTTATGAATATCCTTTGAGCAGACGTTACACAATAGAAAATTGGATGGAAGAACTTCATTATGCACAACATATGTTTACTGTTTATTCAGACTAGCTGTGAACAATACTAAAAAAGAGAGGCATTTGTTAAAAATCTGCTAATAGGCAATTTTCCTTTAATAGGCTCTGAAAGATATCCTACACCTAACAGGAGAAATAGTGCGTGCAACATTTATTGGAGCACCCATATCTACTTCTAGATAGATAGAGCAAGCTGACACTTGATAGAGCAAGCTGACACTAAAGTGAGCAGAAAAAACAGACCACTGTTTGCCATTGAAACCCTGAGAAACAGAAAAGTGTATGGCTTGCAAATTTTATTCAGCAAAGTACCAATTGTAGGTAATATTTTTCCCTTTAATTATTTAATAAAACCACACATGTAAGGCACAAAAGTTAACGAGGTATACAAAAGCATCATATTTAGTTGAACTGAGTGACCTGAATTAATATCCTTTTTTTATATCTGAAACTATTTGTATGACCTTGAGGAACCTTAAACTCTCTAGCTATGCCTAGCTCCAGGGCTTATACAAAATTCAGCCACATCCTGGATCCTCTATCAGAATGGGGGTATAGATTGCACCATTTTCCTCTTATTCTTCCCAACTGGCATCTCCTGTCCCCAGTGAAGAAAATACCTCCTGGTATTTTCAGAAAGGAGACAGAGTGTACTCTGTCAAGTGGGTATGTAAACTCTGCACGCTAAAGGTTTGCACCCACACTGCAACACAGAGGAAAAACGCAGCTTCAAATGTCCTTCCATAAAACGGGGCTGGAATATTATGCCACTGCAAGACTGCAAGACAGCTCTTTCAAAGAAAACACAATAATTGATATTATGTGTTTCACAGCTGAAATTTTAGTTGAAGGCTGTCACATATTTGCTAGATTTTTTTACAGAAACAGATTAACTGTGAGTAATGTCAAAGAATAAACCAATGGGACATGAAAATTTACCTTGGTAGGCATTACATCTAGCAGGACAAATGACACATGGAATATTTTCAAAATACATTACACACCTAACACACTGAAAATTGGGCTTAAGGTTGTATGAACACCTACCCCATGTTAGACACAACAAAAATGAGATTTGTAAATAAAATGTATTAATCACTTTAAATCTTTAGTATTAATTTCTTTCTTGTTGTACTTGTTAGGCTTTTTAGACAAATTTTGAAGGACTGTTTTAAATTAATGTAGTGACAGTACTAAGCTCCTGATTACAGGCACATCTATCCCTGCGTGTTTTTTAAATAGAAGCTGAAGAAACCATCAGAGAAAAAAAGCTCTAAATTCTGTGTGTAATACAGCAACATAGGAAGTATGAAACTAGAAAAAAATACATTATCATTTTACCCCTCAAAAGGTTAGTTAGGTTCCATTTGCTATTCACTAAGACACATAACAATTTCTTAATTCATCAAGAACAATATAGTCTGAGGTCCTATTTTACTGCTGACTAGCAAAGGCAAGAAAGACAAACCACAAAATGTCTTGGCTTAGGACTGATTGTTGTCACAAGACTGCACTATTATTTGGATATATTTAGTATGTTAGATGACCAGTTCCTTATTTAATTTCAGATACACAAAGTATTACCTTCTCTTAAGTGTAGTGTCATTTCTCACACCTAAGTCAACAGGCAGCAGGAAGTGCATGAGGTTCTTCCTGCATATCTGAGCCTGCCCACACTGGAAGTGAGTCTTCCTTGCTGATGTATCATCAAATATCTGCAAGAAATTTCAACATCTTGTAGATGTCTTCCTACTCATCTAAGAAGTGTAACAAAATAATTATAAAGAGCACATGTGGAATATTCAATATCCAAATTCTTGATTAACTTAATGGACAAAAATAAAGGCAACTCATCATATTAAGTAATTTTAATCCTTTGACATCCTTCTGTGAATTTCATATATCTTTTCAAATCCCAAAATCACCCTACCATGAGCTATACAGAGAAATAAGCAACACTATGTAGAACACAAACAAAGCAAGAATCTAACTCCCCATATGCACAACACAAAAATGGCAGTTTTATCTTTTTTCATCAACTAGAGATTAAAGTGTGCAATTAATTATATCATAGAGTAAGCTATGCTATTTAATAAAGGTTCAAATACTTATTCATATGTTTCAATATACATGGAAGACGTACAGTTGTGACCAAGATGATATTGTCTACCTAAATACAGTGACATTCTTCAAACAAAATGAAATATCTTTTAACACACAACAAAAATATTAAATTCATTATTTCACTAGCAATGCAGACTTTTGTCTCCAATATTTTTTTAATCAATCAAAAATCCTGTAAGAACCCCTTACCTTTGAACCATAATTAATGTCACAAAACAGTCATCTCAAATTCATAAAATTTGCAGTGTATACTGTGTGATTCACATGATATACATTTACTGGAATGTGACACCTTTGCCTTAATATGCTACTGGGATCTGATTTAATATTCTGATACTTCCTTTAACATCTGCAACATATGAAATCTTACTATGCATGGTGATATGGGGCAGAACATCTACCAAGTAGGAGACTGAGACTGTTCTTTTGCTTCAGCTCCCAAAGGAGAAAATATATGTATATGTCAGATGGGAGGAAAAGACAATGTAACCACTACACAGACTTGTAACAAGGTTCTTCCTCCCATCATCACAGGAAAAAGAGAATTTTTACAGCTTCCTAAAAGTTTTTCAAGGGCATCTTGGTCTAGCTGGGCTGCTTAGGAACTGCAAGCAAGGACATCAAGGAGCATTTCAGAAAAGCACAGCAGAACCTTACTATTGAATGCCTTGGGGACTGAAAAATGCTTTATTTTTTCCAACATTATTTTACTATGTTCTCAATGTTTACATATTTAGTTGTTTCCTTGACTTCAGAGTCCTCTCCTCATCTCTTTTTACTTCCTACTCCCCAGATCATCTCTTCAAATGCACGACTCACTCCTCTTAACTCAAGAAAGTTGAAATAATAAAAAACCAATTTTTAAAAAATTTAAAAAGCAAAACTTGAGCTTGAAAAGAGAATTGCTTCCCGGTACTTGATTTTAGGGACTATTTTATGGCATGTCTCTGGACTTCAGAAGATCCAAAAACATGCAAGAAGAAATATGAGACAGAACAAATCAGAAAGGGATATTCAAGTGGCTGTACCTCTTATGTACTAACACATAATACTGGTAATAGATGGAAAGAAATCCTTTTAGCAGCATGACTGAATTCTGAAGCATCATTGTGTGTCTTTGAGCACACAAAGCTTTAAAATCTATTGGCTTCTGGAGTCATAGTGATAAATGGGAAACATCAGTGTTGAAACATCCAGCTGTGCCACCCGTGGTGTCTCCCATGGCTCAGTACTGGGGCTAATCCTGTGTAATATCTTTAATGATGATCTGATGAGGGGATTGAGTGCACTCCCATTAGTTTGCATCAAGTGACACCGAGGCAGGGGGGGAGTGTTGACCTGTTGCACTGCCACAGGCTTTGGGGCAAGTGGTTGGAAAGCTGCTTGGTGCAAGAAGACCTGGGGGTGCTGGTGGGCAGCCAGCTGGACATGAGCCAGCATGTGCCCAGGTGGCCAAGAAGGACAATGGCATCCAGGCTTGTATCCACAATAGTGAGACCAGCAGGATGAGGGCAGTGCTTTGTACTCAGCCCTGGTGAGGCTACACCTCAAATCCTGTGTTCAGATTTTGAGTAAGAAAGATACGGAGGTGCTGGAGTGAGTCCAAAGAAGGGCATCAGAGCTGGAAGAGGGTTAGGAACACAACTCCTGTGAGGTTTGGCTGAGGGAGCTGGGGATGCTCAGCCTGGAGAAAACGAGGTTCAGGGGAGACTTCTCTGCTCTCTACAAGTACCTGAAGAAAGGAGGTTGTATGGTCTCTCTCCCAGGCAACTAGCAATAGGACAATAGAAAGTGGCCTCAAGTTCTGCCAGGGGAGATTCAGATTGGCTATTAGTAAAAATTTCCTCACAAAAATTGTTGTCAAGCATGGGAACAAGTTGCCAAGAGAAGCACTTGAGTCACCATCCCTCAAAGTATTTAGAATATGTCTAAGTGCAGCACTTAGGGACACAATTTAGTTGTGGACTTGGCAGGACCAGGTTAATGATTAGGCTTAACGATCTTAGAGGTCTTTTCCAACCTAAATGATTTTATGATTTCACTGAGGAAGAATATATAACAGCCCTGGCCCAGTTAACCTGCTGGAAGATGGGTGCAGCTATAAGAGATGCTGAGAAACGGAACTGAAACAAGTTCTTCATGGGAAGGAGAAGTGAAGCTAAACCACCTGCTTCTCCCAGAGATAAACATGGGTTTGGAGGCAGTGTAGAGGTTTGCTTTATTTTAGAAAAAAAGATCTTAGCTCATTAAAGGAATATCATTAATCCTGGCATAAGCCCTCGCTTGTGGCCTCACTCTGCCATCTCCAGGCCATCATTTCCTACTTCCTCTCTATTGGCACAAGTATTCCCACAGCCACAGAATCAACAGAACTGGAGAACTGGTCCAAATAACACCCCAGAATGCTAATTTTAAACCAGTTCAGTTGCCTGATCTAAATCACTAAACAAATATCTATGTCTACTCAATATTTTTTCCAGTGGAGGGGACAGGAATGTGTGTGCCTGTGAGGCGGCTCTGCCTCCTCCATTGGCAGGGATGGCTAATGCCAACACTAACTGCTTCTAACTACTTCTAACCACTTCTAGCCACTAACACTGTGGCTTCCCAGACACAGAGCTGGCATGCTGCAGCTGCCTGGTCTGGCAGAACTGAAATCACCGAGCAGGCCATGTCAAACTATCCTTCCAATCACAGTGAAAGTTAAAATAACAGCTCTGGTAAAGAAAGGACATTTTAAAATGTCCTGAAGTAATTTATTATTATTATTATTATTTATTATTATTATTATTATTATTATTATTATTATTATTATTATTATTATTATTATTATTATTATTATTATTATTATTATTATTATTAT